>PVJH01012070.1:0-66178 GCA_004026705.1 Nesogale talazaci
GCAAATAAAACAATGATAACAACAGCAAGACACCCCCTCGATGTACTATACAATATGCAACAGAATAATAAAAATAATAGCAATATAAGAACCTGTATAAAGTTCAAGTTCTGAAGTTGACCTCCTAGAGTGACTCCTGGTTCAGTCGGATGGGTTGCCAATACTCTGGCCCCAAAGTATATCCTTGTCACTCCATCTGTGACTCTACACTCTGTTGCACACCCTTAGTGCTTTGCATTGGTGTGGTTGTGTCCAACAGGATATAATCTTGACCCTGCTTCTTCTTCCTGGCCCTGATAGACCTTGGGTCTTTGAGGGTAGCCATATTTCTTAATGGGGCTGGCCATGCAGTCCTCTCTGTGCGGTTTGCTGACTGATTTTCGACAAAAAGGAGCCCTTTTCTGGGAGTCAGGATTTGGGAGGAGAACTGGCTTCTTTCTTTTGCTGCAACATCACTTCAGAGGTGGCCTTTCTTGCATGCTGGGTGGCACAGTTGGTTCCAATCGTGACTTCTGTTAGCACTCACAGGTAAGTCCCATGTTATCTTAGCAGACCTGATGTTGTCTGGAAGACTCTTTCTCATAGCTATGACTCAGCTTCATCAACACTAAAGGAGTGGCACTCCTTTCACAGGGCTCAGAATTCAGTTAGGTCCTTTCTCTGAATTCCTGGAGGATTTACACAATCCACCCCCTGAAAGGTCTGAGTCAACCTCCATTGAGACCTTCTAGTGCCCTATCTCTTGACTGGTTCTCCCAGGCTTCATTTCCCATGGCTTTATCTTTGTATTATCTCAATGTTGGCCTTTTCCCTTCAGTTCTTCAACACTTACTTAACCAATTCTCTTAATTATATCATTTCTGTTGAAATGTCATTTCTGTTCTGATTGGACTTGGGCAGCACTAGGTTGGGATGTGTTCTTATTGTGCACTTATCCTTTATATCAAACTCTTTCTTATCAATATGAATTTCTGTGGATTTGTTCCTCTAATGTACCCAGACTAACACAGTAGCCTTGAAGACAAGGATGTAGCGACTAAGACAAATAGACAAACTATAGAGCAATCCTTATATAATTTGTGTAATTGACAAAGATTGACAATTGTTGAAATGGACAGAGCCTTGTGTAGTAGAATGAAACAAAAAATTAAGGTGACTCTTCTACCCAAGTCTCTGTAACTTCCAGCAATGATTAGGTGGGACTAAGAAAATAGGATATGTGTAACACTGAGAGAAAATTCGTCATTTTCCCTGACCACCTCCCGTAAGTTATGTAAGCACCATCTTTCATTAATCATCTTTGTAGCTGTAGAAAAGGTGACGAATCCTGAGGATCTTAAAATAGCATGTTCAAGATCTCTGTCTCAAGTGGAAGTGGTAATAGAAACCGGATGCATCAAGTGTGACACAGAGACTAAGGGGAGCTGTAGCAAGACTATGGGGTATCTTCTTCTAACTGCCCCAAGACTATGGAACTCTAAGACAGAGTGCCAGGTGAGCTATGAGAACATTTGGTTGAGGGAACTAGAGAAATACTAGCCTGCTGATTGAAGAGATTAATAATTGTGTACTTACTGTTTGCGGATCCTGACTTGGCATAGTTTATTGACTTCCCTATTAAGCCCCCTTAATTTTGAGATCTGTGCAGCCATTGCCCAAATTTTTAAAAACCCAGCATAGATGTAGAGTGGGTGGGAGAAATAGTTGGTGTCAGAATAGATAGTAGAGTGAGGAGGTATGACAAAGGGGAAATCTTAATAGGTCAGAAATATCCACCTTCAATACTATTTCATACAACCTGATCTTCTCACAATCATAAGTAGTGAAATAAGATCAACTTTGCATTCACTTCCGCTCTGACCACCTTTTCTATGGCCTCTGTTGCTACTTTCCCATACAAATTGTGGACAGAAATGGCCCGTGGTTTTGGAGAACTATGGTTTTGATGGGGCAGCATCCATCAATCAATGTACAGTATGAGGTTGAATAATAACAGATAATTTTCAAAGAATGGGAGCAAAAATGCATATAGAAATCATAACAACCTTGGATTAAAGTACACTGGGTTCTACCACAACATAACAATGTTTTTGGAAATCTATTGTAAACACAAATGCACACATACATACCTTCACACAACAATACGCAATGAACAATAATCTTTTTTAAGACTTTGACTTAAGCCTCCTCAGCTTTCTAGATCTAACATCTCTTGACATGTCCACAGGTTATCAAAGAGTAGACAAATCACTAGTCAATAAGACTATGCTCTTGGATACAAGCTCTAGAAGTCAGTTTTTGTTGGTTACTGCAGGCATTAAAGAAGAATATTTGAATTAAGCATACCATGGACTACCTGAAGAACAAACAAATTTGTCTGGCAGGAAGACTAGAATGCTACTTAAAAGCAAATATGATGACTTTGGAAATGTTTTCCAAAAGTACCAGTATCTTTCTGGAGAAAAATATCATGCTTGTTAAAGTAGAAGATCAGGGAGAAAGGCAGAACCCCTCTCAGAGATGGAGATACACAAAGGCTATAATGATAGATTCACATACAGTAATGGTTATGAGAATTCCCTACGACCATATAACATTTCATTCTGCTATTCAGAATGTCCCTATAGTTGGTGTTGACTCAGGGTACCTGAAAGCAACTCATTTAAGATGCAAATGTTGGCATATCAGCCATGTCTTTCCTTTTTACAAATCTAGATTTCTTCTCTCTTAGAGTATACTTTGATTTCTCATCATGCAACAGAACAGAATGTGGCCTCATATTTACAGGACTATTTTTTCAGGAATGAATGTAAATTTCAGAGTTTAACTCCTAACTCTTGCTCCAAGGGTTATTATTCCATGGTTTCTCTTTTGTTGCTAAGACAAGCGTATATGTCTCTGATATAATATTCCAAGAAGACTAACAGAACTGAGGAAACTCACCTAAGAAGATCTTTTACTGTTTTACTTTGTAGAAAACATTTCTTAACTTAATAATTCCACATCTACCCAAATAAGAATAGAAATATTTGGGACTCTAGCACTTTCTGATCATATTTTCGCTTTCCCATTCATATTCCCTATATTTGATAAAGACATGGGCTAAAATTTAATGGCATTTGGAAAATCATAAAGTCATTTTCTGGAGTTACACAGAAGATTTTATATTGTAGGAAAAAGGTTGCAAGCTGGAAGATGCCTTTTGCCTTCCCCCCACCCCAAATTTCTTTGACATCAGAAGGATATAGATCTTGACTGAACAAACAGGATGAGTCCAAGGTGTGTGTGTGTGTGTTAGGGTAAGGCGAAGAGTCACTGAGCAAAATGGCAGTATCATTTTTACTATAGCAGTCAAAGCATAGGGTTTGCTGATATTTTACAGAATGATTTCAGTACATACGTGATAGGATTCTTATTATGGGTAGTTACATAATCTGGTGTCAATTTAGGATTGAGAGGAATAAGCGTGAAAGGGGTGGAGTCCATTCTGTCAATCTGGTCATAGCCAATGGGGCCTCTGTGTGACATGGCCTTCCCCTGACATTTCTAGGAAGTCTTGTATTTCCTGTTTGGAGGCAGGAGACAGGCTCTCTCTTGATTCACTTCCTAGGAGACATTACAACTGACAAGACACATGAAACTATACTGGTGCCCTGAGCTGGAGAAGTCACATGGATGTACCCTGTTGTAGCCAGGACCCTGGATTTGGATAAGCCACACAGAGAACCCTGCCAGTACTAAGACACTTACAATGCCACCAGATCCAATGATTTTTCTACCCACAGCCTGTGATGATCCTTCATTCAGCATCAATGCATGTGTTTCATGAGTCTGAAGAGGACTCTATAGATTGGTATCAGACATATGGGCTAATATTGGACTTATGGGCTTGGACTGGACTGGGTTTTAATGCTTTCTTGATGCACAGTTATCCTTTATATAAACTTATTCTTATACAAATATGAGTCTCTTTGGGTGTGTTTGTCTGGTCTGCTCCAACTAACACACTTATTATGTGTGGGAGAACTCACGCCAGCAAATGTAATTATAGAAAGTCTCCACGGCTTTTTGTCAAACAAGGTGTTGTAGAGATGGCAGGTTGTTCACTAGGTTTGTTGGTGTATCCAGGAGATCTCTTTCTGAACACACCAACCTTATTAACCACTGCTGGATGCAGGCTAATTCGTATGGGGAATGCAACTTCCCCCCCCCCCAACAAAACATGTGGGCCAAATTAGAATGCAAATAAATGAACACTTCTCGAAATTTCATGATAACACTTGCAGAGCAGTGGGTCACGCCAGAAATAATCTAAAATCTTTCTGCTACATGTAAAGAATTATGTCATAGCATTTGTCTTTAATTACTCACCTCTTTCCAAAGACTTGACTCATAATGTGTTTCTTGGTTAACCACAAACACTTGTACTACAAGATTTGTCATATATAAACTCATCCACCCTCACCCCCCTCATGCCTACTCCATTTTTTTTGCCCTTTACTACAAAATTGTTAAATCATTAACCCTTGGGGTGAGGGGAAACAATAAATAAATAAAAACTCTTGAGACATTGTGTTTGTCTGAGTTGACTAGAGAAATAAATCTAGGGAAGCACTCATATGTGTATAAGAAAGAGTTTTATATACAAGAGCAATTGAATATTGAGAAAATATCCCAGTCCAGTCCAGACCAAGTCCATAAGTCAAATACCAGCCCATATGTCCAATACCAGTCTACAAATTCCTCTTCAGATTCATGAATTACATACAAAGACACCAAATGCACAAAGATCACAGGCTAATGAGTGGAAGGTCTCGTGGATCCAGTGGTGGTAGAAGCATGTCTCCACAAGGCTCCTTCAGCTCCAATGCTCTTGTCAGCAGGAATGTCTCCCAGGGATTGAGTATGTGTTTTGTCTTCAGGGAGCTATTTATCTCCTTGGTGCCTCTTAATGAGGTCACCGAACTGTGATCGCTTCCCTCTTAAGAGTCTCAAATTGACAACACATTGTGTAACTACCACAGACATTATCTAAACTACCCTCCCCAGATATTTTGATGGTTTACATGCAAATGCAGAGAATGCAGTCTTCTCTTGACTCCAGAAGATTATCGAAGAAGTCATAATGACAATGCAAACAGCAATAGCGACCCCATTTTCCACTTACATGATCTCATTCCATTCATAATTTCTTGGAGTTGAATATATGAAAAAATCAAGAAAATGTGTGTAGCTTGTAAATGATTACAAACACATACATATTGTTCCTTCATAACTTCACTTCTCATCTCACCTTCCCTTTTGAGAACCAGAATTAATGCTGAATGGATTAAGTCAGGAATCCCCCTGACTCATTGAAAACATATTGTTAATCCACTCACTTTTAGCTGATGTGTTGGTTCCTTGGAGTATGGTTGCCCCCTCCTCAGACTAATCCTTTGTAAAGTATAGGATTTTAGAATGGGGAAAATGAGGGAAGTGAGGCAATCCTAAAGGTATTTCCACGCAGGCTTCATTTTACTTGTAGAAGGAATAAGAAGCACCTAAACCATGTAACTGTAAGTGCTAAAGGATTTGTGAGTTCCAAATCCTAGTTTACTGACCTGAAATCACCATTCTGTTAGTTTTCAATGTGTTAGTTCTAGTTTGTTTCTTAGGCTCTGTTTACATTTTGGGGAGAGAAACGTAAGGTTAAAAAAAAGGCCTATAATAAAAAGAAAAATAAAGGCCTTTATTAAAGACATAAGTATTCTTGCCGCTTTTCATTTTGGTTAATATAAACAATCTACTGACATCATTAACACTGTGAATGACTGTTAAAGAAGTCCTGGTAGCATTGACTTGAAGGCAATGAGTTGGATTTTGATTTAATGGTGTAATAGGTCACATATGTTTGAAACCACCTACTACTCCAAGGGAGAATAAAGAGGTCTACTTTAGGTAAAAATTTTTCATAGTCAGAGCTCCAAGGGACAATTCGATTCTGCCTTACAGGGTGGCTTTGAGTCAGAATTGACTAGAGATAGGGCAATAATTTTTGGAGGGAATGGCAGCATATAATTTGTGTCTCCAAAAGGAGGTGAACCTCCAAAAGGAGGTCACATATGTTTGAAACCACCTACTACTCCAAGGGAGAATAAAGAGGTCTTCTACTTTAGGTAAAAAATTTTCATAGTCAGAGCTGCAAGGGACAATTCGATTCTGCCTTACTGGGTGGCTTTGAGTCAGAATTGACTAGAGAGAGGCCAGTAATTTTTGGAGGGAATGGCAACATATAATTTGTGTCTCCAAAAGGAGGTGAACAGGTAGATGGGATCTGGAATAGTCTAATAACTTATCACTTATTGTAATTCCCATTTCAGTTATTATAATAGACTTGTCCCAGAACCCCATGGGGGATTCCTGTCAGGTCAGCTGCATCCGGTACAGTGCTGACAGAATTCCTCATGCCTATTAAGTTCAAGGCAAATTTGATAGTGTACCTGACCCTTTTCATTAGTCTGGTCACACATAATTTAGACTGTGAGCGTCGTACCACTCATCACAGTGTGAAGAAGAAAAAAAAAATCCAAGGATTGTTAAAATCCTTTGTCCTTCTCCTGAGTATTTCACTACAAGTCTGCTTTCTTCTGACTTTCATAAGGTTTCATCAGTCTCAGAAGGAAGAAGACAACAACTTCAGAATCAGCACAAAACCGATGTTCAAAAGGCGAAAATCTCAAGTCTTCAGCCAAAATTGCAAACAGCATAAACTTTTCACAAGCTAACCCCTTCAATTGTTGTGCTGCCTAGCAGCTTACCTTGACCTTTGCCTCAGCTGTGTGGGAAAGGATTATTCCTATTCCAGATATTGGAGAATGCAAAACCAAAAGTTTGGAATGCATGCCGATTCATCATGATCCTGTGGTAAAGGGTAGGTCTTCCTTTAAGGGCTTCTAAGATTGTCATTCTCTTTTTGTGTGTGTGTGTGGCATCACTGCTCAGGTGGGAGTAGGAAGTCTAGCCTTGCTACTGGAGAGCTGCTGCTGGATTTGAACTGTCAATCCTGTGGGCCACAGTCCCACACACAACCACTAGGCCACCAGGGCTCAGTCGATTGTCATTCTTTAAAGAATTAGAAAGCTCCATCCTGAGGACCAACGTAGTTTTGAACTGCTGACCTTGTGGTTAACAGCAGTCCAATGTATAAACCACTATGCCACCAGGGAAACTGATTGACGCTAGACACTATTTGCAGTAATCAATTTATTCTACGACCCTTGCAATCAACAGTGCCACTGATTAATTGAGGCCAAAAAGAGGCCAGAAAACCAGGGGTAAAAAATTGAAATACATAGGCAATTGAGACCCTAAAAATATTGACTCATGCAGGTGAGAGATAAACTCAAATCATTTGAAAAACATGTGGTAGAGTGGGTTCTTTGGCATAGATCAAATCACCTGATTCACAATTTCTGACTCATGATCTGCTCCGCAAACAGTCACATAAGTCACAGTAGAAGCTGGTTCTGTTTTTAAAACATTAATATATTTATTCTATGTTTTCTCCTACTCACTCTATCTGCAGCTAGGTACTTCACAGAAACAATGACAACAACTGAAAACTTGCTTACTTCTGTCCTCATATCTTCTATTCAGATATTATATATTTCCCCTTCCACTAAGGACACAAAACCCTTGTTCTTGACTCCTTTGTAAACTCAACTTCTACCTATCTGGGTTGACGATCATTCTGATTTCCCAGACATCTCTGGTCCACCCAAAAAGTTCTAGGAATTTTTTACGTATGTGAAATAGTTTATCTAAGGTATGTTCTACTTCCTAGAAGTTCTACTTTATCTGGTAAGGGTGGCTTTGAGTCAGAATGAAGTTGATGGCAGTGAGTTTAGGAACTGAGGAAAGCTCCAGTGAAAATATTTTTTTCCTTACTGATGATATCTCTTCTACATGAACCTAGTTCTCTTTCTTCTTTCTCTTGCCTGATTAATTCTCTACATTCTGAGAACATTTTTTTAAATTTTATACCCTATAAGAATGAATTTATGAAATACCAAGTAACTATAAAAGCTTTAAATTGAGGCACAACACCTATTGGAAATAAGCCACATTAAGAAACCTCAATCAAAATGTTACTCCATAGACCCTGCTCATCATTTGCCAAAAACAAAAGTATCTAGTCGTTTATATTTTTTCTTTCTCCCATCCCAAATTTGAGGGACTAGAATTATCTGAAATTGTAAAATTATTCAACTTAAAATAAGGTAAATTACCCTTTTATTTATCAACAAGAATTTGTTATTTATATTTTACTTCTTTTCTTATTCTAATAAATAGACTTTACAAGTTCTATCATACATATTTTAATATACTATCCTAAGTTTTGGCCTAGAACCAGGAAATAAATTATTTGATAAAGTCCCTAATGTAAAATTCGTTTATTCGTCTTCTTGTGTTTCTTCTTCCCTTTGCATGGTTCAACTTTTCCTTAACAGTCTTTATTTCTTGATCTAGTGATCAGCATAATCCATAATTGAAATTAAATACCAAGGATTTGATTCCAGTTCCATGCTTACTAGTTGTAACTCCAGAAAATTATTTAGCTCTACTTACTTAAATAAGGACTGTGCATAAGACGAGGATGATGTAACAGATAAAATATATTCATGTGTGTACAGTTTTGAGTAATCAATCACCTTGGGACCCAGAGGACGGTATTTAACCAGCATTTACCTGAAGTTGAGCAGGAAAAGGACAAAGAGAAAGAGAAATAGAAAGCATGAAGAGATGTGATGGGCAATTTTACATCAAAGGGACCGTTAAAAAATGGGTGAGGGAAATGAAGCAGAATATACATGAATTATTGAATGCAAAATTGATGATCTGATGATCCATTATGTTAACCTTCACCCAATTTAAGTTAAAAAAACATAGATGAATATGGCAGTAGTCAATTTAAACCTTGATCCATACTATAGCATCCATATT
Organism: Nesogale talazaci; assembly: GCA_004026705.1. Taxonomy (NCBI): domain Eukaryota; kingdom Metazoa; phylum Chordata; class Mammalia; order Afrosoricida; family Tenrecidae; genus Nesogale; species Nesogale talazaci. Next base: position 8,986 of record PVJH01012070.1, read on the forward strand.
CATGATATTGATTCAGGAATTACAATTATGATCTAATTTTTGTCAAGCATTTGTTTTTGTTAATTGTGATCCTGTCAATTCTAAAATTATGGTGACCCCATGGGTTAGTCTGGGTAGACTAAGAAACAAATCCATAGACACTCATATGTGTATAAGAAAGAGTTTTATATACAAGAGCAGTTGAACATTGAGAAAATATCCTAGTCCAATCCAGTCCAAGGTCATAAGTCTCATATTAGCCCATAGGTCTGCTACCAATCCATAAAGTCCTCTTTGGATTCATAAAGTGCATGCAAGGGCACCATGGCAATCACAGGCCAGTGGTTGCAAAGTCTTATGTATGCAGTGGTGACAGAAGCTTCTCAGCACTGGCAGGGGTCTCCCCACAGCTCCTCAGCACCCAGTGCAGCATCAGCGTGGGTCCATGTGGCTTCTCCTCAGGGATGTCTCACAGGAAGGCAGCCTTGTCACTTGAGTGTCTCCAAGATAGCGTCTCCACCTCCAAGAAAGAATTGCTACATTTCCCAGAATTCTCATGAGAAGGCCATGCCCACATTGAATTCTCATTGACTATCTCCAGATTGATAGGCTACACTCTTAATCCTCATATTGACACCAGATTAGGTGACTGCCACACCCCATATGTGCAGAGGTTTTTTCTTAGTTAGTTTGAACTGACAGCCTTCTGGCTACTAACCGAGCCCATAATTGTGCTACCCACAGATTCTTTGTCTAGCAGTAAGGCAATGACAATTGGACAGAGTAGGATTTCTGGAAAAAATTTTCCTCTTGGCTTAAAAATTTTCCCAGGGTCCCAAGAATGGAATAATTAATCAAATAAGTATGTGGAAATTTTCAGATAGAGACAAATGTTGACTAAATTAAACTTCTCTTCGTGGGTAGAGGAAGAACTTTCAGAAGCTAAGTCTATTTTGACTTTTTGTTATGGATTTCCCTGAAGGCATGACTTGGTTTCCTCTGGATTGCTCAAAGAATCCTCATTCCCAAAGCTAACATACTACCAATTTTTCTGATAACACAAAGGGGGTGGGAAGAATAAATTGCTATCAAAGGGATATTTGGCATCCAATTTTCTCATCTCAGTCAACTATGACAGCACATGAAAAGAACGTGATCTTCAAAGGTTTTGAGTGCCACAGGAAGCCATAGAACCTGTGGTGCTCAAGTGGGTAACTGTCACAATCAGAAGCATTCTGGTCATCTGCTTTTTGCTCCTACTGCCTTTGATTTATTTCTGTGTCTTTTGACCTTCTTTCTCTCTTAATAAAAAACATTTTTCTGCCATTTATACAGCAAAGAACAAGAGATAAAATTTGAAATTTACTGTAGTATTCCACTGCAGTATTAACAAATCTATCAGGCACAAAATGCCACAAAAGCAGTGGGTTTTGATATCACTCAGTTGTGGGAAGATAAATAATAAAAGGACCAAATCATAGGAGAAAATTTAACTTTCGATAGCCAGAGCATAGCTACATTTTAAGTAACCACTTAAAAGGCATGACTGCTGTTTGGCAAAAATGAGTCCATAAGTCTCACAAAATTAATTTTATGTTTCATTGACATTGCTTTCTGGAATTTTATGTTGATATAACCTATAGAGTAAGGGTGAAGTACTGCAGACAATATATTTAATGAAAAAGAATAAACCTCAAATGTTTACATCAACTACCTAAATGTTAATCGCTTTTAACCTGAATGTGTAAATGAAACTAGGAGCTCTTTTCATGTCTCTCCTACATTGAATCTAAAATATATCCTCGCCAATTTCTAATGTTATCTTCCATGTTGATGCTTACATATATGACTGAGATGTTATAAATATCTATTAGGTGGTTAAATTGTATACTAATGCAGTGGGCATCTATGAACACACATACTTCTAAGCACACTCAATGAAAAAATACAAAACAAACAATTTTCACCATTTGAGGGAGAAGAAATGATTAGCTCATGCCACTGACATATCTGTGGGTGTCTTAACACCTGAATGTCCCTAATCTTTGTATTCAATATTTTTATCATGGATGACACCATGGACCACGTGCTCAGAAGATGATTTTATGAATTACCTTCTCTTTGGGTTTGAGTGAATATGCATTGATTTTGTAATACCTTTATCTATTTTAAAATCATTTTATAGGAGGCTCATCCAGCTCTTATCACAACCCATGCATTGTGTCAAGCACATGTTTTCAAAACATTTTCTTTCTACTTGAGCCCTGATACATTTTTCTATTTCTAACTCTTGGCATCCTAGACTGCTCAAAGTTGAATATATTAGCACTTGGCAGGAACTGAGACTGGCATCACTACTGTTGTAAAGATTCTCAGTTAAAGATGTATACATCTAATAAAGGCTGTTTTCATCCTGCTGGCTTGTGATTTTACCCTTTCAAATATACTAGAAAGGCAATATTTCAGTATTTGGAGTCTGAGACATTGGCTGAATGATTGAATCTCATTGGCCTAATTCCCAAGTGCTATAACAACAACCATTGATTTAAATCATGGACAATTTTTCTTTCTTTGCTTTAATCTTGCAAAACACACTAGCACCCTCTCTATAAAAATGCTGTGTTATATTCACTGGCTTTAAAAATAACCCCGACTTTCCTAAAGGTCATTGTAAGATCAGCTTATCTAGATTATTTTCAACTAGTCACGTCTCTTAAGTTACTTATTGAGTCCAGGCTTACTTCACATGTTTTTCATCCTCTTTGGAAGTGTGGGATAGGCAGGGTAGATTTACCTCATGAATAGTAGAGGCACAGGGAAGGACACGACGAAGCATCCTGTGTCTTTTAGGACTTAGGTACAGAACTGACAACTTGACTTCTGCCCACATTCACATTGAGCAAATACACCATTTGCCTAAGTTCAGTCAAGGATTGGGAGAATACATTCTTCAGCAAGTGGAAATAAGTACAGGGTCAGGGCACAAATACAGTACAAGCTTAGTATGAGTGTATGACAGGTAGGTGTATTGTGCCAACATGGCCAATGAACACATGTGTGATTGATTGAAGGGCAAAGAAATAATTAGCTTGACAAACCTCAATTTTCTTATCTCTTGCTCTTTGATTCTCAGACCAGTGTGTGGCTTCCTTAGCTTGTTCTCTGTCTCAATTTGTAAGCTACACCACCTACGGGACACCTAACCTATGGACTGTGTCGCTGTAGGTTTGAGGTTCCTTCAATAACTGCTTCACCAAGCTAGTCGAGTATACATTGCTTGGGGACTGTAGGACCCTGTCATCTGACTGACTGTTGGTGACCTGCCTTGTTGTTTGCTGCATGTGACTGGACAGCCTGAATTGCTCTGCAGAGGACTACCTGGAAGTCCTCAAGATTTGAAAGACTGCCGGTGTATTATCTGTCTCACAGAAATGAGCTGCATTAAGTCATTTATATTGCTTTATAGATTGTTTATTTTGCTATATCTATATCTCTATAGAAAAAATATATATATAATCATTAGTCTCCTGGTTTAGTTTCCCTAGAGAACCCTGTATAACACAGGAAGCTAACAAGCCAATCCACTACACTATCAAATGTTGATTAAGATGCACACGTGACACTGAAACACTTATTTAAGGCATTATTGGTGGCACATCTGAGAAGTGCAATTCCTTCAGGAATGGCTATCCTATTAGGGTCTGTCAGCCCAGACTATTGTCAGCTATTCTTGTTAGTGGGTGTAAATTCAGTTTTTACTAAGCAAATCGCCATGACTTTTTCCACAGAGATGCTGGGTAATTTCAAATCACCAAGCTTTGTGTAAAGCGCTAAGCATTTAATCGTTTCATCACTAGGACGTTTTTGAGGAATCTAATAGGGACTCACTATATTCCAACCTATAGAAACCCAGTAAGATAGACTAGAATTGAACTGCCCCCTCAGGTGTCCAAGTCTGTAAAGATTTATGGGAGCAGGAAGCTCCGTCTTTTCCCCATAGAACATCTGATGGTTTCCAAATTTCTCCTGCAAAGCATTTGGTAGAGGCTGATTTTTCATTTCACAGTTCAATGTATAAACCAACACACCACCAGGAAACCTTAGGAACTTCCTAGTGAGATTCTAATTTTTTGGTAATTAATGTAAGTTCAGATAGACTACTAATGGTCACTGCCAGTGGTATCTCTAATTGTAGTCTGACTTATATGGAGAAGGGAAAAAATTCTTAGGCAGAAATTACCTTGTGCCAGATCAGAACTAGACTTTAAGAAAAATTGTGTCATTTTTTCCTTTTCTCTCTTGTGGATCCAGCTGGCAGGCAAGCAGTCAGGTTACTGGGCTGGAGAAGCCACATGAGAAGGCCAAGCAGACAGGTTATGGGAGGAGGAAGATATTTAAAACTACACACATGCATCAAGAACTCAATCAAGTACAGAAACTCAGACCCCAGCCATATCATATCACATAAATTGATTTGGTTTAACCAGTCCAGTAGTATATAATCTGAGCAAATCCATCAGATCTATAAGTGACTTTTAGAAATTTCAGACCTGACAGATATCATGTGAAGAGAGGTGAGCCTTTTTTTTTCTTTTTTTTTGGTGGGGGGCATCACTGCCCTCTAGTGGGAGTGGGAGGCCCAGCTTTGCTCCTGGAGAGATGCTGCTGGATTTGAACTGCCAAGCCAGTGGGCCACAGGGCCGCACTCAACCACTACGCCACGGGGCTCAGCCCCAAGGTGAGCCTTTCTTGCTGTGGCTCATTTAAATTCCTGATTCACTGAATTTTGAAAAATCTTAGAACTGGTATTAGGTCACTCAGTGTTTTCTCAGTAGTTTCTTGTGTAGATAAAGCTAATTAAAGCACTGGTCTTCATGAGCATTGCCTAAAGTGACCAGATTTTAAGCGGGACAACAATGACCAGGGGTGGGGGTGGGGGAAGTATCTTGATTAAAAATTTGGCCTATATGGAGCAACAAAAATGTTCATTGAACGTAAAAAATAGTATTGCAATATATTTATTTTAATATTAAAATGCCATGGGACATTGTTAAATTGTTAAAATGTGGGACATCTGGTCACTTTAGTATTGCCCCATAACTATAATTCATTTTTATATATATTTTTCTGCAACACCTCCCTGGTGGGAGTAGGAAGCCCAGTCTTGCTCCTGGAGAGCTACTGCTGTATTTGAACTGCCAACCCTGTGGGCTACAGTCCTGCACACAACCACTGTACCACCAGGGCTCAGCTCATTTTTATATTATTATTATTTTTTTGTTGTTTTTGTTTTTTGGGCATCACTGCCCTATGGTGGTGGGAGTAGGAGGCCCATCCTTTGCTCCTGTGGAACTGGAATTGAACCTCCATCCCAGTGGGCCACAGTCCCTCGCACAACCCCTATGCCACTGGGGCTCAGCCCTATTATTATTATTAAAAGATCATTTTATTGGAGGCACTTACAGTTCCTATAATTCATAGATCAATTGTATCAAATATATCTGTCCATATATTGCCATCACTGCTTTCTAAACACTTTCTATTTGAGACCTTGGTTTCAGCTCCTCTTTATTCCCTCCCTGCCCCCTCCCACCCTCATGACCTCTCGATATATTATAAATTATTATTATTTTTATATCTTATATAGACAGCTCTCACCCTTCCTCTATGATTTCTGTTGTTCCTCCCCCTGAGGTGTGGGTGTGAGTGAGGCTATGAGTCAATCATTTCTCCTGCCTTTTCTTGGTTAGATTTGCCAGAGGTCTGTAAGTTCTGCTGATATATTTTTTAAAAGCAGCATTGATTTTTTTGTATTGTTCTCTTGTTTACTCACTCCTTTAACTCTGCCCTTTTAAAAATAATTTCTCTTCTTTTGCTATTAGAGTAGTTGTCCTGTTGACTCTGTTAAAGTTGCTGGATATTTTGTGATAGTGTATCAGTCATAAGTCCCTCTTCCTTTGTCATTTATTCCTATGCATTTATTGTGATCAATTTTTCTTGAATAATTGCTTTGGCTGTATTACATAGGTTTTAGTATGTTGTATTCTCATTAGTTTCTAGAAACTTCCTAATTCCCTCAGTAATTTGGCCCATACCAATCCATGTCACACAGTATCATTATTCATCCTCCAATAGTTTGTGCTTTTCTTCCTGATCATCCTTTTATTGATTTCTAGTTTTATGTTATAGAAGTCTGAAAGGGACATCTAAGTAATCTCTGGGTGTTTGAATTTACTCAGGCTTGACTTGTTTCCCAGCATGTGGGCTATTTTTGAAAGTGAACCATAAGCACTTGAAAATAATATGACTTTTTTTTTTTTGCATTTGGTTGGAAAACTCAATAAATGTCTATCAGGTCCAGTCTCCTAATTGTAGGGTTTAACAATGTGGCCTCCTTGCTGAGTTCCTTTCCTTCTGATCTTTCTCTGAGAGCAGTGTACTTGAGTCACTTATTATGATTGTTGAATCTTTAACTTCTTTTACAATCTTTTGGTTTTTTTTGTTTTTTTTTTTGGCATCACTGCTCTCCAGTGGTGGGAGTAGGAGGCCCTGCCCCACTGCTGGAATTGAACCTCCGTCCCAGTGGGCTGCAGTCCCGCGCTAAACCACTACACCACTGGGGCTCAGCCAATCTTTTGAATAATTTGTTTGCTGGTTCCTGGTCCCTTGGTACTTCTAATATAGGTGCCCCTCCTTGTCTCTTGTTATGTTTTGCACTTTGAGGTCAATTTTGTTAGAGATTAGGATTGCAACCACTGCTTTTTTTTAGGTGCCGTTTGCCTGGTATATTTTCTGCCACCACTTTCTTAGTCTATTTTTATCTGTGATCTTATGATGTGTGTCTTGGAGGAAACAAATTGATAAGTTATGTTTTCTGAGCCAGTCTGCTAACCTTTGTTTGTTTGGGGGGGTGAGTTGAGGCTGTTAGCATTCAGAATTTTCACTATCTGTGGATTGATTTCTGTCAATAAACTTTTGGATTGGCTATTTTTCTATCTCCATCCATGTCATTGTGTTGTGTGTGAGGTTTTCATCTTGCCTTATTTCCCCTCAGAGGCTGTTATCTAGGTAATTTCTTTCAGTGCATTGACTTCTGGGTGCATTTGGACTATATGGTCGACTCCTGATTGTGCTGGGTGGATTTTGGTCCTCTGGTCATAGTGAGTTGGCAAGGATTTTTCATAGTTTGGGTTTCTTATGGAGTATTCTTTGAATTTTTGCCTGTTCTGGAAGACCTTGCACTCTCTCTTAATAGATAGTTTGGCAGGGTAGAGGATTCTTGGGTTGGCATTTTTCTTTCAGTTTTTGGAAGACGTTACTCTACTCTCTCCTACTCTTCATAGCTTCTACTGATAGGCTTGGACATATTCTTACATGAGCACAGTTGTATGCGACCACCTTTTTTCTGGATAATTTACCTATTGTGTGCTTTGGTGAGTTCTTCTGCTTCTACTGATAGGCTTGGACATATTCTTACATGAGCACAGTTGTATGCGACCACCTTTTTTCTGGATAATTTACCTATTGTGTGCTTTGGTGAGTTCTTCCTGGGATTTAGTCTAATTGGTGTCCTATTTGCCTTTTGTATGCATGTCTGATTCTCCTTAAGTTGAGAAGCTTGCTTCCAGGAATTACCTTGCTAATTTGGCTGTAGAGTTCGTTTTATCTTGTTTCGGAAGACCGATTATTTTAACATTATTCTCTTTATAGCATCTGTCATTGATCTCTGGTTTTCTTCCCCTTCTTTGGTTATCTTCTTTGACTATCTTTCCTGTTTATTGAAGTCTGCCTGATTGTCTCTGAGATAACTGTTGACTCTCCACCTCTTCTACTCTGTGACCAAATCCATTCTTTCTTGTATTTTCATTTGGTGTGTGGACTTCATCCCCTCTTCAAGGACTTCATCTTCTCTGCCGTTGCATCCTAATTCTGCATTGCTTTCCTCTTATATTGTCTTACTCCAAGCAGTAACACAAGATAAAACATTTTATGACAGATCCATGTCTGATTTTTCAATGAGCATTGTTAGTGTTGCAACTTCCTCTGCTACTGTGTTTTGTTTTTCTTGTTTGCTTGTTGAGGGTTTTCAGGTATGTTGTTGTTTGTGTGTCATTTTGGAAGAACTGGGCATCATGTTTCTGGGAGACTAAGGGGCCCGGAGCTCCTTCTCTATGTGACTGGTAAGAGTGTTTTTGAGGACTACCTATGGTCTATTATAGTGGTGGTCAGAGTGCTATGCAGGCAGGGTACTGTGGTGTCTCAGTGATCTGGTGCCTTGCAGGGCCGCAGAGTCTAGTTTGAGGCATGTGACTGGAGGTATGCCACTGGTCCTTTGGGGTGGGGCTGCATCTCAGGCATATGCCTATACTGGACTGTCAGGCCATAATTTGCAGCCATTTAAGGATTCTCTGTGGGGTCCAAAACTGGCAGAGCCAGTTTTTGCTTTGGGTTGTGGCAATCAGAACCTTTTGACTTTTCCCATTTTGTTATGTCAAATTCCTAGGCTGTGCTCTGGACATTAGTATTCTGGCTACTTTGTTAAGTTAGTGCAATGCTAATGAAATAGTTCTGGATGCTTACATTCAAAGTTACACAAAGAAACACAGCTGGAAATTGAAAGTATTCTTTAAATTTCTTTTTTTTTTCCTTTTTTATAATGGGCTTGTTGGGTGCCCTAGTAACATAGGGTGCTCTGTTATTGGGGCTGTACCACACTGTCCTCCAGAGAAGAGAGACCAGATTAGTGGAATGTGTTTGGTGCCATCTAGATCAGAATTTTCCCCCAGCTGCACTCCTGTTTCACTCCCAGCAATATCCGTCCAGCCCTGTTGGTTGTGCTCTGGGAAACTGAATGCTGTAACAGATAAATATCCCAGCAGCTCTTCAATTGCTACAAATCATTGTCTAAGTATCTATCATTACCCATGCTGGCAGGCATGGAGTTAGGGGAGGCAGACAGGATGACCAATGTAGTCACTCTATTCCTGACTGAGGTGGGGAGTTCCAAAGCCCTATATTGCAGGCACAGGGCAGATAGCAGAGAGGGGAACTCTGGTGTGAGGTCTTGTGGCTAGTTCTCAGAGGTCTCTGCAAGCCTGGGATTATGACCACTTTTAGACTGCAGTCTGGGTAAATTACTGCTCCCTGTGGGTCTAGGCCCTAGGTAGGGGTGGCAGCCTCCATTCTGCTGGAACTTACAAGGGGTTAGTGGAGCCCACATGCAAGTACAGTGAACACAATGTGTTTCAGTGAATTCTCAAATTGTTTCATGAGTGAAAATCAAAAGTGTGGTCTGAATCAGATGTTCGTACACTGAATATATTTTTAGTACTCAGTACCAATGTACCTCTTCCAGTCCAGCTGGATTTGTAAGGTAGAATTAGGATCATTATAGTTGGGGGGAGGAGACCTTTAAGAACTAAAGGAAAGTTGGATGTTTCATCATTACTTCACTGCACCCTGACTGGCGCGTCTCCTCCCCACAACTCTTCTGTAAGGGGGTGTCCTATTTCCCACAAGTGGACATTGAACCCCACCCTGCACTCCTCCTCATTCTTAGTGATGTGATTCTTGTTCTTTGATGCTTCATACCTGCTCCTGTCAACTGCTCATGATCACACAGGTTGGTGTGCTTCTTCCATGTGGACTTTGCTGCTTCTGCGCTACCTGGCCACTTGTTCACCTTCAAGTCTTTACGACCCCGGATGCTTTACCATTTGGTAGCTGGGCACCACTGGCTTCCTCTACTCTGTCTGCCTTTGCACACTTTTGTTTTCAGTGATCATGTCTGGAGGGTGGGCACAGATGTTATGTTTTTTGTCCTTTGTTACCTGATACCTGATTCTTTCCAAAACTCATGGTCACACAAGCTGGTGTGCTTCTATGGGGGGCTTTGTTGTTCCTGGCCTATATGACTGTTTGGTCATGCTCAAGCCTTTAAGATCTCTGGCGCTATGTCTTCTGATATACAGGTACCATCAGCTTTTTTCACCACTCTTGCTCATACCCTCAAATGTCCTCAGTGATGATCTCAGGAAGGTGTGCACACAGTGATATGATTTTTTTTTTCCTGTTTGATGCCGGAGACCTGATCCTTTTGATGCCTCATGGCCACACTGGCTGGGGTGCTTCTTCTGTGTGGGCTTGGATACTCTCCGCTAGATGGCCGTTTATCTTCAAGCTTTGAGACCCCAGTTGCTGTATCCTTTGTTAGCTGGGTGCCATCAGTTTTCTTAACCGCATTTGCTTATGCACCTACTTGACTTCAGTGATTGTATTGGGCCAGTGAACATCATGGAATACCAGCTTAAGAGATTAAGGTATTCTTGCAATGAGGGAGGGCCTGGGTGGGGACCCAGGGTTCATCTGTTACCTTAGAACTAAACCTATAAATTTATGTACCTGGATTATTCCCTCATTATCATAGATGATTATATTTACATATGAACATGCTTGTGTTTAGACCTCTGCAAGTGCCCTTTGCCTTCTAGTTTTTTACTCTCTTTCCTTCTTTGTCTTCCTCCTGTCCCACTATCATGTTCTGCCTTCATTTTAGTTTCAGTATTTCCTCTCTGTTATATTACCTTTGTTTAAACCCTACCGGGCCTCTCACACCCTCCTCACCACCAATTCCAGACCACTTGTTCCCCCCGTCCCTGAGCCTGTCTATGCTCCCTTTCTCTTCACTCTCCCCTGTGTCCCCCAGGAACTGTTGGTCCAGTTGTTCTCTCCTCCTGATTGTCCATCCAGGAGTGCTCCCTTCTTGATTCAATCGATTTTGGGAGCTCAGACTGCATTGCTTCCCCACTATGTGACCCCTGAAATGTCCTTTGTTGCTTTCTGTTTCTGTATAGAAACAGTGTGCCAGAGCCTGTTGCTCTTTGCCCAGCCTCCCCTCTGAGCCATTAGGTCCCTGCAGGGGCATAGTCCTCTGAGCATCTGGAGCAGGGATCGAACTAGGTTGGGGACCAGACTGGTTCTCTTTCTCTTCCTCTCTGTCTACCTGTCTCCAAGTGGGTGTGGCATGCTGGCCCCTCCCCCAACCTATTCTCTGCCACACCCACTTCCAGGGAGGGCTCTGCTTGGGACTGGTCCTGTAGCTCTTTCTATTCATGCATCCTCCCATGTGTCCACATTATCTTCACTACATATTTTGACTGAAAATTCAAAATACAGTCTTTAATACATTAACCTATCAAAATTCAAGACACAGAAATTGTCTTACTTCTAATATGGAATAAACAAAAAAGTTCATCAGAAAAAGGAAAAATTTCACATTTCCTAACAAACTCACTGTTCTCCAAAATTCTCTCTTTCTCCAAACTCACTGATCAAAATATTTTTCTTCCTTACTGTGCTGTACCCAAAATTTACCTCCCTGCATTTGGTCCCACCTCCTCCCCTTTCCCTAAACCTCTAATCTGTATGTTATAGGAGGCTTTACTTCTAGACCTACCATGCTGGTTACACTTAACTCAGGGGACTCATGCTGCACTTCTCCTTTTGTGACTGATTGTGTCGGGCAGGGTTCTCTTAGACAAATAAAACCAGAACACTAGTAATTCTTTTTATATATTTATATATAGAGAGAAGGGTATATAAGATAAGAAAGAAACAGTTAACTATCTATAAAGCAGTGCAAATTGCTCAGTGCAACTCACTTGCGTGAGACAGATAGAGGACTGGCAGTGCTTCAAGTCTGGAGGGCCGCTGAGTAGTCCTCTGTAGAGCAATCCAGGCTATCTGGTCACAGGCAGCAAACAGCAGAGCAGGTCACTGACAGAGTCCAACAGTCCCCAGCTCAAGAGATGTATATCCCAGAAGCGTGGCGAAGTCGGGCTTGAAGGAACCTCAACTCACAGCTCCAAAGTCCATGATTAGGAATCCCATAGGTAGTGTTGCTTGGAGGTCAAGGCAAAGGACAAACAAGGCAGCTGTCTGGTCCGAATATCTGAAAGCAAGTGAGAGGGTAGGACTCACTGAGCCCTTCCTATCTCTGCCCTTCAATTCACCCCATGTGTTCATTGGCAGAGCCGTCACAGCGGACCCAGCAATCTTCGGTGGCCATGTTGGCATAACAAACCTACCCATCATACTGACTGACTTCGCTTAGCATAATTTCCTCCATCTCTTCCCATGAGAAAATGTGTTTCATGTACTCCCCAGTGCTTTTGAGTTAAGCATAGTACTCCATTGTGTGTATGTGCCAGATTTTGCTGATCCACTCATCTGCCAATGGAGATTTAGATTGTTTCCAACTCTTTGTGATAGTGATTTGTGCTGCAATAAACATTTGACATGCATACCACTGGCTGTGGTTTATCTCTTACCTCTTCTGGGTATATACCCAGTACAGGGATAGCTGGGTCATAAGGTATCACCAGACTACTTTCCAAAGCAGCTGTACAATATGTACAGGATGACCAGCAATGTGGAAACAATGAAGAAGTGTTCCTATTGTGTCACAACCTCTCCAACATTTATTGCTCTCTGATTTCTGATTTGGGCTGGCCACAAAGGTGTTAGATGGTATCTCATAGTTGTTTTGATCTGCTTTTCTCTGTTGGCTAATGATCAGGAGCATTTTCTCATATGTTTCGTGGCCATATGGGTCTCCTCCCTCGTGAAACGAGGTTCTTTTTCCCATTTCTTCAAAGGGCTAACTGTTTTCATTGTGTTTTGCAAACCTGTGCTCATATGTTTGTGTAAATATAAAATCTACTAAAGCATACTTGTTTTCAAACAGAACTGTGAAATATTCCCTTTATATCTCCGATATCTCACATTGCCATACAAAATAGATTTGAAATAAATTATTTTGAATAAACTATTTAAAATTTTCAAATTCAAGTTATTTATTCCTTTTATACAACCTGTCAGTGTGTTAAGACTAGAATTTCTCTTACTACATATCTTGACTGAGAGTCCAAAAACTTCCAATACATTAACCTATCAATACTCAAGACACACAAGATGTATTACTTATAATATGGAATGAGTGGAAAAGTTCATCAGAAAAAAGGAAATATTTGACATTTCACAACAAACTTTTACTGTTCTCCAAAATTCTCTCTTTCTCCAAACTCACTGATCAACATATTTTTTCAAGCATAGGAAATTCTCATGTCAAGTCCAATTTTCTCCATCTAGTTATATTAACAAAAACTTATTACAATGATTTTTAAGAGCATTGTTTTATAGATTGAGTAAAGGCTTACAGAGAAAACAATTTTCCATCCAACAATATATACACATTTTTCAGCTCATTGATTGCAGTTCTCATAAGAGATCATTACTTTTTTCTTCATTCTGCTTCCTGTTTCCACTCCTCCTTTGTTTCTAATCCTTATGAACTTGACCTTTGGATAACTGCCTTCCTTTTGCTCTCAGGTTATTGATTATTCAAGAGTGTAAACAACTGACTATTCTATTTATAGAGTTGTTTGTTGTTCCACTGAAAATTTAGCCATGGTGATGATTTCAGATCTAGACCTGAGAATGACTAAGGTCTAAGTCATCAGGGTTCCATTTGCATCTTTTTTTATCTGTATGGTAGTTAGATAATTTTATGTCCACTTGAATATGCATAAATGTGTAGAAGTTGAATCTAATCTATCAATCGAGTCACAGGTTCAGGCTTTCTTCTTGGGCTGTGGCCTTCTCTGGGGAGGACGTAAGGAACCTCGCACTCACTCTGCCACTTGGCCTTGCTGCCTTCTGGGACATGCCACTGACCCTGAGAGTTGCCAGAGCCCTGCCATGTTTCTGCTGAACTAGGAGGCCCATGGCTTCCCACCTACCAGCCCGTCATCTTCCTGCATTCTGCTTCATTGCAGGTGTCCCCTGGTGGAAGTGACAAAATATGGTTGGACGTGTACAGTTCTCTTTCCTTTGCTGTGTAACACAGTTAATAAAGAATCTGGCTGATGTGTATCACTGCCACACGGTAAATTAGTAAAAAGTAGGCAGTGACTCTCATTCTATGCTTGTAGCTTCAGTAGGCTTAGATGTGAATGGGCTGTATAGGCATAGTACCTGTCTTCCACTGGGTGGGAAAAGATTGAAAAAGGAGAAAGAAAGACAACAGCAAGCAACAGTATAAATACAATCATTCTGAGGAGAAAAACAAGTCAAGGAATAAAGTAAGAAAAGCAAGAAAAATAATATAGTAACCAAAAATATTGTGAGGGAGTAGAGGAAAGACAGAAAGCAAAGGAAATTCAAAGTTAAAAACACAGTAAACATAACAATGGAGGGAAGAAATCTATACAGAAGACAGAAAAGCTAAAATTAAGAATAAAAAAGAAGCAGAAGAAAATTAGAAAGGAAAGTGCGAAAGGAGCAGAAAAATGAAAGCAAAAAAAGTTTTTAAAAGGAAAAAAACTTAGGGGCACAGATATAGGGGTGTGTGTTAGTCTGGGTAAACTAGAGAAACAAATACATAGACTCACATATAGACATAATGAAATGGTTTATATACAAGTGGAATGGGACCTTGAGAAAGCCTCCCAGACGAGTCCAGTTCAAAGTCATAAGTCTGATATTAGCCCATATGCCTGATACCAGTCTGTAATGCCTCCTTCCGACTCACGAAGTCACAGGCCAGCAGGTGCAGAGTCCTGGCGCCAGCAGGGGTCTCCCTAGACTCCTCACTTCCAGGGCTTAGGGTCCATCAACAGCATCCAGTGGTGGTAGAAGCAACTCAGCGCTGCCAGAGGTCTCCACGTGGCTTCTCCAGCTTTAGAGGTCTGGTTCCATCAGGATAAGGCCATGTGGCTTCTCCTCCGGCTCCTCCATCTCCTCATATGCTGCCATCTTGTCTTGTCCACAGTTCGTTGTCTCTGAGACTAACTCCCAACAACTGGGAAGATAGCTTCTTAGCTTCATGAGGGAAATATCGCAAGATTTCCCAGATGTCTCAGGAGAAAGCCATGCCCACACGGAGGCCTCCAGATTAGCAGGCCTCCACCCCTACATCTCAATAATGAAATTAACATAAGCATATGACTGCCACAGGGTGGGAGAAGGGTATAAAAACTTTAGAGATTAGAGCACTTAGTGCCTATTGATGCTTTCTACTCGTGAACCGTGTCAGGATAAGTGCTGGGTGCTGACAAGAAGAAAAGAGGATTATAGAGAAGCCCTGATTTGTAGGATTATAAGAATTTAGGATCTGGATGTCTGATTCAGACCAATTACTTTAGACAGAGGAATAGCTGGAAGAAAGGTGGCTGGTTATGGAAAGAGTTCCTAATGGTACAGAGAGGCTTGCATATGTCATCTGTCTGGCTCTGGGTATGTTTCTGGAATGAAAAGGTGAAGATCCCAGGCTTCCAGATGGATGGGTGGAGTGTACCCAGCTCCCAATCCCAAAAGGTATGACTTTAATATATTCTCTTTGGTCCAGAGGCAGTGTCACTGGCTTATGGGTGGGTGAGAGTGAGTGCTGGTCAAGCTTTTAGTCACCAGAGAGGTATGGCTTACAGGGAATTCATACTTGTGATTTCCTGAGTGAGTGGAGCAAATTATCATCGTGGTATCCAGATTGAATTCAGCTCACACATTCAAAATAACTGAATCAGGTCATCCGATGATTCATCCATCTCCTTGATACTTCTGATCAGTTTTCTCATTTCTTCTGAAGGAGGTCAGGTGAGAAAGATGCAGGGGGCAAGAGAGGCAAGCTGGTTTTTGCCCCAAACTGGAACACTGAGATGGCTGCATGAGCAGGTGCATTTCATAGTGGCAAAACCAGTTCCCTGTCTGGCACAAATCAGACCTTTTTTGTCAAATACTGTTACCCAGTCTTTTCAAAAACTCTAAATAAAAAGCTTGATAACAGTCTGACCTGGTGGAACAAACTTCAAATGCACTAGAGTCAACATATTCATCCATTTGAGAAATTGATAGATGCCTAGAAAGAGAGTTGTCGTCAATCAACATTTCACCTTTTTAGAAATGCAAGAACCAATCATGCACTTGAATTTTTACAGCACTGTCCCAGTAAGCTGTGTTCCGCATCACAACACATTCTATGGAACTTTTCCCAAAATGGAAACAAATTTCACAGTCACATGCTGTTCTTTTATATTGGCCATTTCAAAAACTGAGGTTGGGGTGACACTTCTGTTAGGAAAAAAATTGGCCAGAGAGTATCTTCTCAGGCTACACCACTGAGTGTACTAACTCATAGGGATGTTGCTCAATGCTGACCTAGTGAGAAAAATGTACATTATGAAAGTTCCACCCAGAGGAAGTTTTCCATTTTGGTTGGGGGTGGTGGGGGCTACCCCATAGTATGTTGAAATACATGGAGTCGATTCCATCAAGGCATTTCAGTCCTGCTTGGGTTTTTTTTTTTTTTTTGCTTTGTTTTGTTTTTATTAGATGGTGTCAAATTGGTTCAAATTCGTTGTGATGCTATGTACAACAAAATAAAACACTGACCAGCTTGTGCCCTCCTCACAATACTTGTTTGACCACATTATTGTAGTTCTTGTGTTAATCCATTTCATCAAGAGTTTCTTTTTTACGGTTGTTCTACTTTATGAAGCATAACGTTCTTTTCCAGGTTCTTGTCTCTGCTGATAACATGTACAAAGAACACAAGACAAAGTCCCACCATCTGAGATTCTAAGGAGCATTTTCGCTGTATTTTTTCTCATTTATTCTTTTGGCAACCCATATTGCTTTCCATCGGTATTAGAGTTCAAATGTGTTGTTCTTTGGTCATCCCTATTCAATGTCCAACATTCACATGCATGTGAGACCCTTGACAATACCATGACTTGATTCAGGTGTACCTTAGTCCTCAATATGGCATCCTTGTTCTCCATTTCACTTTCACCAAATATTGAGCAGTAAAGTTGCCAATTGTGAAATACCATTGGTTTATTAACTGTTCCTTATTGTCACGAATTCATTCCTATTTGCAGTTGTTTAAAATGACCAGTCCTGCATACTTCTCAAGGAAAAATTTCTGAATTACTCATTAAGATATTGCAAATATGAAATAATCTGGGCACACTTCACAGATGTACTGTATTCCCTAGGAAAACAAGACTCTAGTAGTATTTCTTCAGCTACTTGCACTTTAGAAATATATATTGGGATTACTTAAGTGTATAGCTGTTGTAAAACTAAGTAATGAAAGACAAATGTGATTATTACCTGGTTTTATAAGTAAAAGTGTTTTGAACAAAACCATGCTCCTTTGTTTACATCTTGTCTCTGGTTGCTTTCCATCACAACAGTACAGTTAAGCAGTTAGGACAGGCACCTCATGGAAGCAATGCAAAAAATTAGTATTTTGCCCTTTGTAGAAAATGCTTGCCAACTCCTACATAAGAAAATGCTCAGGAATGTTCAAAATGGCCAGTGTTAAGTCAACTGGCTCCATCATGGTCTATCTACGAAACATTGGGCATATTCTATGTCATAGATGTGTATAGTTATTTGACCTTTTAACATCCATTTGCCCTTATTATTTGGCAAAGCCATCTCCAATTTTGGGAGAATCATCTTTTCACTGCACTCACTTTATATGGGCTGAATGGAACATAGTCCTCTTCATTCTCTAGAAAAAGCATGTGATCTAGACCTAAGGATAGGGATTGTTTAGGAATTTGTTCAGAGAGAAATAACTGATTTTAAATGAATCAATACCAACTTTGACCAAGTCCTGGCTTCTAAGACACACACACATACAAAAATAATCTAAAGGTTCTGGATGCCATCTCAACCGCCATGTGAAACAAGAGAAGATGGCTAATAGAGAAGATAAGAAATAGACATACAAAAGAAGTTTGGTGATATTATTCTGATCCTCAATGAAATTAAACATGAAGTCATCATTATGGATTCTTCAGTTTAATTAGTCAGAAGATCCCTTTTTCCTTTGTTATGTCTGTTTTAATGTTTTGGTTATCTCTCCCATTATCATTTGCAAATACAGTTCTGCTATAATACTTAACTTTGCTAATCCCATTTTCCTATCCTTAAAAATTAAAATAAAATTACCTGACACAAGGCAAAAAATCCAGGAACTGACAATCATATCATCAAAAGGATCATTGTGGTAATAATATTGGAAATAATCCCAATGTTGCTTTCGATCAATAGATAGTGGAAAATGCAAAATGTCTTAATTCAGACAGTCTACACTCTAGCAACTCCATGTCTTATATTCTTTATTAGAAAAATAAGGATAAATAGTTATTGTTATTTCCTAGATTTTGAAAATCAAATGATATCATTGGAGTAAGCAATTTTGAAAATGCAGAATGTCGTGCTAATCTTAACAAATGGGTATATGAGCAGGACTTCAGTAAGTTTAGCCTACAGGAAAGCAAAACAAGCAAACAAAGAAAACAAATTTGAAGGTATGAAGTAAGTTCCAAGTAAAGTGACCAGATTTTAAGCAGGACACCATTGACCAGGTGAAGGGGGAGGGGTCTTGATTAAAAATGTGGTCTATATGGAGCAACAAAAAATGTTCATAGAATACAAAAATAGTATAGTGATATATTAATTTTAATTCTAAAACACCACGGGATGTTGTTAAATTGTTAAAAAGCAGGGCGTCTGGTCACTTTAACGTGGAGAGTCACAGTAGGACAGAGTAGAACTGCTTCATAGGGTTTATACAATTTAAGATCTTGACAGACACAAACAGCCTCCTCTTTGTCCCTCAGAACAGCTGCTTGGTTTGAGCTGTGGATTTTTCAGTTAATAGTCCAGTGCTTAACACACTGTACCATCAGAAACCCTATGAGTCTAGATGTAACCCACTGCTATGGACTGATTCTGATTTAAAACAACTTTAAAGCTCGTGTCTCAGACTATCCATCTTTATGGGCATGGGAAAACTCCTCTTTCTCCCCTGGTGCCACCAGGATTCTTTTAAAGCTTAGATTTAGGTGCAAATACATGCATCTATCTTATAACACTGCTGTCGGTATAGCTGTTCTAGTATCATCTGAAAGTCACTAATAAACTGCAGAGAAGAAGTCACAGGTTATAGTTTTACCATGTGTTGTCATCAACAGGCTCTTTACTGAGGTTTAAGTTGAGTTCTACCTACTAAGTCACCTAAGAAGCAGGTTATTGCTTCACCCCATTTAGACAGAGGAGGCATATCACCTGATCCCCACCCCCCACCCCACCTCCCAATGCCCCCTTCATGAAACCTAGGAGTTTAGAATCAGGAAAACTGAATTCTAGGTTCTCTTTTCCACAACATCCCTATGTGATATAGGAAAGTGTACTTGAATTATCATAGCCTCGGCTGCTTCAAATGTAGAGTGATGAGTGTAAATGCCTTAATGTCTCATAGTATAATAAGAAGCAAGGGTGACAATACAAGAAAGCTTTGGTAAAAATTAAAATATTTTACTCTCCAATTTATTATTATAAAGAAATCAGTCCTTTTCTGTAGGTTTTTAGAAAACCACAGTCCTTTTGTATCCACAATTTATACAAACAACAGGTAGTGGTTCATTCACTTGGTCTGGCTGAGCAGCTGAATGGGTTTTCAAGTTCAAAATTAGGTGTGAGTCTTCTACTTGACACTGGTTTCAGGGAAATTTAGATTTAGCAGTGGATGGTGCTAGTATGCATTTCCATGTTTCGTTTAGAGATAATAAGAGCTCTCTTTAGTTTAGAGATCTTATTATGAACATATAGATCAAATTTTTCTGAAGATATTTCAGGGCTTAAAAATTAAGGAGATAAAAAGCATTTGGTATACCCCAACTGTGTGAAGGCTATACTAGGAAACTTAACTAACTCCAAATTTCAATATATCTTGTTCCATGTATTGACAAAGATTTGAGCTTCTTCTCAATTGACTTTTTGCATTTTTAACCAATTTCTCCCTTCCTAATGCAGGAATCTATGAGTATAGACAAATCTATTTTTGGATTTTAGATTATCATATTGTATATGTGAATATTTATCCACTTAATAATTTTATGTAGTTCATCAATGGTTATGTTCATGATGCTGTGCATATATATACTTTCACAATAAAAATGTAGACATGAAAAACCTAACCATCATTATACACTGTGCTTAATTTACATATAATATGTATATCTTAAAATATGATTTATTGCTTCATTAACAAAGTTGCCTCTTACAACAATTTGTACAAAATATCCTGCATTAACAACTATTGTTTTGAATGGTCACCAGTTTTGCTGTCTTGATTATCTAGTGCAGGGTGTTAACCTGGGTTTTCTAGAGAAACAACAACCATGGCACCTTAAGACTACTTAGATAGAAAATAATCTTATACAGCACTAAAGTAACTTTATATCAAGGAAGTTGCTAAGACCAGCCCAACTCAAGACCATGGGTTAGATGCTAGCTGGAGGCCCTTCCAGACTCAAGGCAGCTGCCTTCTGTTGGAGCAGAAAGGCACAGTTAGAAATTGGGAGATCATAGGCCAAATGTTGCAGAGTTGTGTGAATCCATGGTTGGCAGAAAGATGGTATGGTGCTGATAGCTCCAGGGTTGGTAGGCCTCATGGGTCACTGACCCCAGAACCAGATACAGATTCCAAGCCAGCAGGAAGAACAAACAGGGCAAGAGAGAAAAACAAGTTCTCCACAGTGTCTCTTGTAAATAGGCCAGGTTCCCATATGCATAGAGAATTGTGGTTGGACGACATCCATACCTTCTGACAGGTGTAACCAAGTTGACATACAATCTATCACATGCTGCTGCTATATCAGATATGTCACAAGTGAATTGTTTTAATAAGCATAAATTTGATAAACAATTTTTTTCTGTTTAGTTTTTTTTTTATTGTATTTAGGTTTTGAAGGCTAGAATTCTAAATCCAGACCAATAGTTCTAGAGTAACACATTCTCTCTTTGTAGAGTCTGGGGTCAGGGTCTGAACTCCTTTTACCGTCTGTGTGAGAGGAGTCTGTTGGAGATCCCCATGAGTCTCGGGATCAGCCTTCGCCCTGGGTATAAGCAGTTCTCAGCTCAGGCACTCAGGGTGCCAATGCTGTGCTCAGCACTCAACCCTTCTTTCTCAGTGATAGATTCTTCTGATCTTTACTTGTTTATTTTATCTCGTTTATATCACAAAAGAGATTGACTGATCCTATAGGTTGTGTCTTGGCTCATTGAAATATATGCCTCAAATCCTGCCTCATGAACATTAAAGAGATGAGGATTTACAACCCCTAGGATAATTTTATCAAATTACAAAAGGGAGGAGGATAATCATGTATTACTGAAAACCATAGCATAGCCAAATTAACACACACATTGAGGGTACAAGTCCAATCTATAAAAGTTATCAACAGAATGATAGGAAGTGGAGTATTTGTAGTGTAACTCTCTACATGAATAGAAAGCCTCATCTTTCTCCTGCAGCGTGGCCGTTGGTTTGGAACTATTGGCCTCGGGATTAGAACTCCAACATGTAAACACTGACCAGGGTCCTTGTGGGGATAACAGTTAGATGTCTATTCCAGCTCTCTTTTCTTGTTCTCACTACTTAATGTCTTTCTTTCTTCTAAATTCTCAATAGACTCTTCTTTGCTCTTAAAGAAGTTGAGTCAATAACATTTTTTGAGTCTATTCTCTCAGTAACCTTAATAAGTTACTGACATTTTAAGTTCCCTGGGAGACAGAAATGATAATGCTGAGGGCATAAAGAGGATGATCATTTATCACTGGTCTGATCAGCAGTGAACTTAGGATGTCTTTTCTGCATTTACTTGTATTTAAATAAACCAGAAAAATCTCAACTGGCTCTGTAACACAAGAGGGTCATCAATTATTCCTCTGTCCTTCCACCTGTTAAAGCTTTCTATATTCCCTCCAGAGCCAGGGCTTTCTCTCAGTTGTAATCTTCCCGGTCTGAGTTCTTAAAGCAGTTCTCTTAACCTGCAGAGTGCCATTCAGAAATGTTTCAAGAGAACCAGAATTTAATGTGTGCATGACAAAAGAATGCACATAATGTGCACTTAAGAAAGCCCTTTTAAATAACAGTGCAATCTATGAGAGCAGGAAATTCAATGGGTCTCCCAAGTTGTCCACCTTTGGCAAAATGTTACTTTTCTATTACTCATTTTGGTGGAAAATATTAGAGTTCTTCCCCTCTGACATGTTTATGTTTTATACAGGTTCTGCCTTCACAAGTTTTATTGTTTTTCTTTGTTTTCTGTCTTGCTAATAATAAATAACTTGACTGGTCTAGGTATTTTTCATTTAATAGGCTCAAATGCTTCATTGTGTATAAAATTAATGATTTGAATGCACAGACATAGAATCCATTACCTAATATTTCCTTTATGGACCAAAGGAACTTATTTTTAAAACTTTTTATTTTGAATTGGTTGAAGGTTTACAGAGCAGATAATTTTTGCTTTTGACAGTTTATGTGCAATTTTTTCAACTCATTGATTGCAATCTTCACAAGGAAATGTCTCTTAATCCCCCTTTCTCTCCGTATTTCTGTTGCCATTGCTTCTTTTTCAACCTTCTGAATTTGTCCTTGGATGAATGCTGCCCCTTTGATCTCAAATATTTGGTGATTCTAAGGTAGACATACATGTCCAGTGTTCCTCTTGTGGAATTATTGGAATAAAAACTGAACCATACCTTCAGTTTATTTTTAAACCTGAAACATGACTAATGTCATAGTCTCCGTGATTTCACCAGTTTCTCTTGAGCAGTAAACTTTATCATTTTATGATTTTGAGGTATGGTTCCACATTTTCTCCCCTTTCTCCAGTACTTTCTAATGAGATCTCTTTCAGACAATGAGGTAGTGATGGCTGGGCAGCATCTGATTCGTGTGGCCTCGGGATTCTGAATACTGATGTTTATGTGATCCATTAGTGAATTGAACTAATACTCTACATTCCTTTTTTATTTTCTTCACTCTTCTTTCCACTGTTCAGGAAGATACAAATAATTATGCCTTAGTTTGACTCCTCTTGAACTTTGAATACTATACTGTAGAATGTAGGGCATTGTCTTGATGGCTTGTGGTTTATCAATTGACATTGGTGCTTTCTAAGACAATGATTCTAAGCCCACAGGTGCAACAACTCACTTCCTAACTGTGTTTGGTTATATCTAAAAATATGTCATAACTTTGCTCTTGTATGCTCCACCACATTCATGCATATATTGGCAACAAAAGTAAATACATATGCATAAGTATATTTGTAGAGTCTATTCCTTTTAGCAATGTGTTATATATTTATATATAATCTAAACATATAATACATTGATATATATATATACATACATTCCAAACACATTCAGAAATTATTTCTTTAACTCTGAATTTTTACTATTTGACTTTCCTTCTTGAATTATATTGATATCATGTGTTCCATAAGCAACATGACCCTCTTTGTAGAATGGGTTACATTTCTTTCATTTTTTCCTCCCCAAAAGGTTTATTATTTGGGGGTCAACTTGATAAATTGTAACATTCAGTATTAGACAGTTGGGTAACATATGCTTTATTTTCCTTTTAATGTGCTGCATTTATTATACATCTCTGTCCTGAACAAAGTGGCCTTTTTATTATTAAAAATCTAATGAAAACCAAGTTCACAAAGAACTATTGTTAAAGAATACACTTATCATTAATTGAATTATTTTTTCTTATTTCATGGACCTAAAAAGGCTTGTTTTGACAAGTCTAAGCATAAATGGCAAGCCTTCTTTGTTTATTTAAAATCTATAGTAAAAATTAACCTTACATTTATTTTTAAATGCTATCTAAACGCTATCTAAAGCCAGTGTGTTTATAAGCCATTGCCTTAAAAAAAAGTTGATTGAAATCTGAAGCTTGAAAATTTCTCGATAAGGAACATTTGATGCCTTTCTACGAGTTTGCTTTACTGAAATGAAATTAAGGTCAGACTGAGAAGGGTCACAGAATACTGTCATTTTTTTTAAGAAAAGTTTTTTTCCTATATTATAAATATTTGAGTTTATTTAAAATGTATTTGCTTTTCTGAAACCAATCAGCAGTAAAAAAAAACAAACTCATAGTCTTCTTATAGCTAGTACTAAATCTAAGGATATTTGATAGATGTTGCTTTTCTTTTTAAAACTGGCTATCAATAATGAATCATCACAGGCTTTCATTGACCTAGTAGCTGTTGGGATAAATTCTCCATGAATTGCTCATATTTTTTCATGTCTTACCAGCTGGCTGACTTTGCCCCAGATTATCTTTTTAAAGATGCTTGCCTTGGGAAACACACGTAATGTTCTCCTGCAGAGGAAAAGGCCGACATGTTTACTATTATAAAATATTTGGGATACGTAAGCAAAGAGTTCCTGACCCATACGCCCCCCCAAAAAAAACACAATCAATTACATATGCAAGTGTTACTGGCTTCCCCTATTTTCATTTCCTGTTGGAAATTATGCCTTGTGAAACCAGCACAATGACCTGCTCTAACTACTAATCCACTCATTTCTGTTATTACTGTGAAGCATAAAGTCAGTTGTCCTGGATTCAGATGTGTTCTACCTGCTGCCAGCTCCAATGACACTTTCACAGGATAGCTTATAGCGCTCTCATCCCCTAAGCCAGTGAGAGAAAAAATCCTCGTTTGATTCCTGTCAAGCTGTGATTTCACAAAGACAATAGCTGTCCACTCTATCAAGCCTCAAGTGGACTTTTGTGTCAAACTGTACCATTAAATTAAGTGACTATGGGCTGAGTCCCGGTGGCATAGCGGTTGTGCACGGGACTGCAGCCCGCTGGGATGGAGGTTTGATTCCAGCTCCATGGAGCAAAGGCTGGGCCTCCTACTCCCACCACCTGAGGGCAGTGATGCCAAAAAAGAAAAAAATTAAGTGACTATGTTTATTCATTACTTTCCTAATACCTAAATACATAGTTGATTGGCATTTTAAAAATTCAAATAAAAAGTAAAATGGTTTAGCGTCTAGTTTTCCACTTAATTTTTAAAAATGACAGAGCAAACATTATCTAGCCATCACTTTTCCTATTGAGATTATATATATGTGTATGTGTGTATGTGCGTGTGTATATATATATATATATGTTCTTGGGAACAGCATGGATGAGATGCAGTGGCAATATATAGGCCTTCATATCTGGTACCTGAGGATTTGCTTTCTGAGTCTAGCCTTGCAAGTTACTAGCTCAATCATCTCGAGTCTCCATAAAATGGCTATGATAATACCTGCACAACCTTGTTTCTTGTCTTCTCCAAATCATAAGTAGCAGTAGGCATTTTGCAAAACAAATTTCAAACAAATAATGTTTCTCTGGAAATAAAATGGATGAAAAATTATGGCAACAGTTAAACAAGTGAATATAAGAACTAGGGGACCAAGATCTCTAGAGGAGATTTTTTTGAATCAGTGCACAAAAAATACCAGCAAGAAACAACCTGCAATGCAGGATATTCTGCATCAATTGGCCTGAGGTCTTCCTGCTTCACTTTTCTGCATCACTGGCCCTCACTGCATGAGTCTGAAGAAGACCCTGACTTGCCTTATTGACTTGAGTTGGACGGGGTGGCAATGACTTCTTGATGTATAATTGTTTTTTGATATAAAGATCTTTTTATATATACACGTCACTGGATTTGTTTCTCCTCACAACCTGGTCTAACACAATGTGGGATTGCTGTGAGTCAGAATTCACTTAATATCATTCACTTAATATCATTTGTTTAAAGCTGTTACTGGAGCAATAAAGTACATGATGGTAAGCAGAGAGAAGATTAAAGTAGCCAAGGATTTCATTTTACTTGGATCCATTAACAACACTTCTGGAAGCGATGTCAAGAAATCAATGACAGGTGCAGCACTTAGCAATTCTGCTGTAAAGGATTTCTTCAAAGCATTAAAGAATCAAGATAGCACTTTCAAGACTAAGGTATTCCAGACCTAAGCCATCATATTTTCACTCATTCTATGTGTATTAAAAGTTAGATAATGAATAAGGAAAAAGGAGAAATACTGATGTATTTGAATATGGTATTTTAAAAGAAAACTAAAGGTATCATGGACTGTCAGTAGAAGACAGAAAAGAGAAAGAACAGTAAGAATGTCCCTTAGAAGTGAGGATGGAAGACTTAGGACATGTTACTAGGAGGTACAAATCTTTGGGAAAAGAACATCATGCTTGGGAAAGCCGAGGATCAGTGAAAAAAAATAAAGACCCTGAAGAACTCACTGTATTTCTTCTGTTGTTCACAGAATCACTGTAAATCCTTGTGCATTCAACTGCACCTAACAACAGCAACAATAAGTGCATTGGTAAATCCTCATAGTCCTTTCTTTCACACCTTTCTGAAACTCTTTTTTTCTTTCAAATTCCATATATACTACATATTCCACATCCAGTGTCTTAAGAGTTAAGCTATTTCCCTGACATATCCTCTCCTGAGTAATTTTCCCTCATCAAAATTCTATTTATACTTATCCAGTATTTGCTTCAATGCTTTATTCTTATATCTTCTCATATATAGCATATACTCAAATCACAAATAGAAAATGATTGATTTCCTTAAAATAACTTATAAAACTCAATTTTCAATGTTCTAGGAACATTTCCTTTTATATATATATGTATATGTATATATATATGGCAATGTCGATAGCAAAATGATATTCATAAACAGTAGATCAGATAAACTATACTTATTTACTGATCATATAGTTTATATGTATACTTTAATGACGCTATTAGAATCCAACCTCTCATGAGGATCAGTATTTCTCCCTGAAGAGGCTTGGTTGTGTACTGAGTTATATATTGGACGTCTAACCACAAAGTTAAAAGTTCAAAACCCCCAGACACTCTTAAAAGAAAGACGATGGCTTTTTATCCCTGTACAATTAAAAGCCTCAAACATCCACACTGGCAGTATTACTTCGTCTGATAGGCCACGATAAGTCAGCATGGATCCAATGGCAGTGGGAATTTCTTCCTAGATTTCCCACACTCTGTCTGTACACACTTGCTATGTTTTGCCATCAAGTGGACTCTGATTCATGGTGACATTATGTAGGATTGAGGAAAATGCTTCTCGGTCCTTATTATCTTTTAAAATTTTTATTGACGTAATTCACATAGAATATAATTTAATAGTTCAATCATAATAAAAGAGTGGTGCGGTCGTCATCACAATCAATTTCAGAACATTTTCTTCTTTCTTCTTCTTGTTGTTGGCTCCTTCTTTTCCTTGAACCTCTACTGCCATGTCCCTAAGTAATTATGAATACAGTCACTGCCTCTAGATTTCCCCGTCCTGAAATGCATAGAGAGAAAATCATACAAAACAAAACCAACAGCAATATTGAAACAAACTAGAGAAAAGCCTCCATCAAAAAGATGTTCTTGTTAGGTGCCATCTGTCACCTCCAACCCTTATTACCATCAGAAGGAAACACGGCATATCCTACACCATCCTCTAAATTGTCCTGAGCCCATTGGTGCAGCCACTATACCCATCTTTGAGGACTTTCCTTTTTCACCAAGCTTTCGCATTACAACACATGAGATCTTTCTCCCCCAAATGATCTGTACTGATACGATGTCCAAAGTATGTGAGACGAAGTCTTGCCATCCTTACCTCTAAGGTGCCCTCTGGTGGTACTTCTTCCAAGATTGATGGGTGTGTCCTTTGAGCATCCCATGGTCCTTTCATCAGTCTTCTCCAACACGATGGTTGAAATAGATTCTTCTTCAGTTTACTTATTTAATACCCAGTTTTCACATGCGCATGAAGCAATGGAGAGTAGCACGTCTTGGTTCAGGTGCATCTTAGTTACAGACATCATATCCTTGTCCTACCGAAGTCTTCCCATGCAGCGGATTTATTTAATGCAACACAGTTTTTGATCTTTTCACTGCTGCGTCCACGAGCATTGGTCATGGCTCCAAGCAAGACAAGACCCATGACAACTTCGACTTTCTTCCCATTTATCACAATGCTACCCGTTAATCCAGTTGGGAGGATTTTGATCTTGCTTACATTGAGCTGTAATTCACCCTGGAGGCTATAATTTTTGAAAATCATCAGCGAGTGTTGCAAGTGTTTTTCTCTTTAAGCAAGCAAGATGGTGACATCTGAATATTGCAGCTTGTCCATAACCCTTCCTTTAATCCTGATGCCACATTCTTCTTCAAAAAAGCCGGGTTCTTTGATAATTTTCTCAGTATACAAATTTCACAAGAGGATACAATTTTGATGAACACTTTCTTTGATTTTAAACTAAGCAATATCCCTACAACTGCCTCTTGATGCATGGACAAGTTCTGAATGAGTACAGTGAAGTGAGTAGTCTGGAATTCCTGTTCTTCTCAAGGGTAGGCACAATTTATTATGGTCCATGCAGTAGAAATGCCTTTGCATAGTCAATGAAACATAAGTAAACATCTTTATAGTTTTCTCTCCTTTGAGCAAAGAGATACCCCTTGTTTCACATTCTCTTCAGAGTGCAACTTGCCAATGTACTGTCAACATACTCCTGACTCCCTATCATTTCACTTCTGCAAAAAATTTTTCTCCAGAAAAATTTTGCTTGTGTGCAATATCCAAACATATCGTTCTGTAGTTTGAGAATTCTGTTGGTCATCTTTTCTTGGAATGTTCGCAAATATGGTTATCTTTCAATAAGTTGACAAAGCAGCGGTCTTCCAAATTTCCTGACATGAGTGAGTTATTCTAGTGTTTCATCAGTTTATGGAAAGAGTTCAATTGGTATTCCATCAATTTCTGGGGCCATGTTTTCGGCTAATGCATACAGTACAACTTGAACTTCTTCTTTAATCACCATTGGGTTTTGCTTATATGCTATCTCTTGAAATAGTTGAATATTGAATAATTCTTTTGGTACAGTGATTCTGTATTTGTTCCATCTTTTTGGGATGCTTTCTGAATCCTTCAATGTTGTGCCTATGTAATATTGCAAATCAAGAATTGGATTTTTCCTGAGTTATCTCAGTTTCAAATATGTTAAGTGTGTTCATTCATTTTGATTTCTAATTCTAAGTCCTTGAACATACCATTATAATACTTGGCCTTCTCTTCTCCAGTTTCCCCTTACATTTTAGCTTCTTCCCTCCATTCTTTCTTCCATTTTTGTTAGCTACTCTAAGATTAAGAAAGCACAAACTATTGAAAATTTAAACAACTTTAAAATAAGTTAAAAAAGAAAGCCATAACATTTTAATCAAATTACATCTGTGAGATAATTTAGAGACCTGCTCTTATCTTACATTATTCATAGGATCAATGATCTATGATTCATTCATGATCTGCAATGATAAAACGTATAGATAAGAAAAGGATAAGTGCAGTTGGTGTACAGGAGTTACTGCAATATTGTTACTCCAGGGCCAGAGATTATTAGGGGCAAGTTTAAATACTCTTCCTGTCATAGAGCCTGCATTTCATGCTGGTCTCACAAACAAAGGGACAGTTCACAATTTGAAAGTTTACAAAGAAGCATTAATGCATCAGACAAGTTAGTCACAAATGGGACGGGAGAAGGAGGCAGGGAACATGAAGAAATGGGAAAGTTCACAGACTGCTGTCTTCTTCAGTTTTAGGCATTACTGAGGCACGTGACCATGTATCTCAGGCAGAGAGAGAGGCCAATCATGGCTTCACCAGCTCCCCGGGCAGAACCATCCGCTTTCTCCGACAGGTCAGGGACCGTGGGAGGCAGTGGCCCTGTCCCATTTGCCTAAGGAGGAAACAGCTTTTCCCTCACATACATCATCTATAATTGACTTTATAATACTTTTGTTCTGACAGCAAGTCTATTTAGGTCCCTGGATTATGATCAGAGGAGATTCACCAGGAACTTAACCCATGGTACTGCACCAGTTTTAGCATCTTTAGTGTGCTTCAGTGTACTGCTGTGACTATTTTTGTCAATTTGCCTTACAGATGGTTTCCTAATTTTTACCAATCATGATGTTCTTTTCTAAATATTGGTATTTCCTGTTGGCATGTCCAAAGTAACAAGCTGGAGTCTCACCAACATAGTTTCTAAGGAATACCACACTTTCATTTCTCCTAGGACTGACTTATTTGTTCTTTTGGACTGCCAAGAAAAATGAAAGAATCCCACAGGTTAAGGCCCGATAGAATGTGCAAATGAGTGAAGCAACAATGCTCCTTAGCATGAACTGAGAACGAAAGATGGCATAAAATTGATGCTATTTTCTCTTTTCCCTGACAGTACTTGGGAGCTGTTTTTTTGTATATTTATTTTTGAATATGAATCAATCATAATTATAAAATATATCTAAGAAATCTACAATATAATGACATATTGAATGAAAGCATGTACATATATGCAGCTAAAATACATTTCTAATATAAGTTTGGATGTAAGTTTTAATAAGGTACACAAAAGAGATGTCTAGTATTAGGTGAGCAACTTTCCTCTAGTTTTAAATGTTTACTCTCCCTCACGTTCATGATTCCAATTCTACCTTACAAATCTGGATAGACCAGAGAATGTATGTGGGTAAAGATAGGAACAAGAAACACAGAGAACCCAGGAGAGATGACCCCTTCTCTATTTGTTCTACATCTCAAGGATGCCTTTTCATTCTAGTCTTTATCAGTTCTGTTTTCTGGTACTAGGAAGAGGGATTGTGGTGAAGTAAGCAAAGTCTGGAACAAGGCGTATTCAAAGCAAGGCTAATCCCTACTGATGTCTATGGAAGGTGTCTCAGGATGGTTTTGGTGTAGTGCAGCCCTTAAGAGCGCAAACATGCACTGAATAAATGAGTGACAAGAGAGGCACCTAGGAGAAGATCAGACATTGTGTTGAACTGCAAGCCCCGTAGGACAGCATCTCAGTGAGGATAGGACATTTTCAAAAATGCGAGGGGAACTTAGAATCGACCGTTTCTATGAGTGTCTTTGCACATCCAGAGGAGAGTCTTACAGACAGAATACCAGAAATAGAGAAGTAGTCAATTTGAAAATAAAATAAACCATTGAAAACCATATGGAACACAACTTTATTGTGACACACATGGAGTCAACATGAATTGGAAATGAGTTCACGACAATAATGAAAAGCTGGAGACTCAGGACATGAAACATGAAGGGAGACAAAAGAGCAACCAAGAAAGAGAACAAAGCAGGGAGAAAATGGGAAGTCAATTTAATTATTTTAGGAAATATTTTGACCAACACCAAGGGCTTGCATTTTGTTACTTTTACTTGAGGTGTGACAAACTTTGTTTGACTCAAGGTACATCCTTAAATTATAGTAACACACTAGAAAGCTTTTGTCATTTCATTTGTCTTCTTGTCTAGCTTTCATTCATATCTTTAACGATGCTGTCCTAGTTATATAATGTTGCCGTAGAATAAATACCACAAACAAGTCCCTTAAAAATATTGATATCTACTCCCACCACCAGAGGGCAATGATGCCCCCCCCCCAAATATCGATATCTATTTCCTTGTAAATTAGAAAGTAAAACTCCAAATCCAGCATGCAGGTTCGACAGCAAGACATTCTATCTCTGCTTTTTTTAGGGCAGTGGTTCTCACCTTCATAATGCCACAACCCTTTCAAACAGTTCCTCATGTTGTGGGTACCTCCCTGCCCCAACCATAACATTATTTTCATTATAACTTCATAATTCTAATTTTGACACTGTTATGAATCAGGCAACCCCGGAGAAAGAGTTGTTTGACCCGCCCAAAGGGATCACCACCCACAGGTTGAGAACCACTGTTCTAGGGGAAGGCCTTTTTCTCCTCTCAACTTCTATTTCCTGCTTCTTTGGAGATGACATGTGACAGGGCATTTAGTTTCCTCTTTCTCTACTTCCTTGCCTCTGTGCTCATTTCATCTGCTCATTGTATATCGCAAAAGAGATTAGCCTAAAATACATGGTGCACTGATACAGGTTCATTAGCGTAAAATCCTATTTCCAAATGGCACTATAACCTCAAATTTAGGAGTTATAATTTACAACACATTCTGGGTGGGGTGAGGGGTAGGGGTGACAAACAATTCAAACCACAACAAGAATCATTGCTGTTACTCTCACTAGCTTTCATTTTTCAAAGTTCTTTCACAGTTTTATACTTTGTGTCATGGATTGATCTGTCTTCTAAAAATAATATCCAAGTGGCTGGGTCATGCTCCCCAGCGGTTTGGAAATTATGCAAAGATGTAGTTGAACAGTTATGAAATGATGTAATTTGACAGTTATATAATGATGTGATTATCTCCCAATCAGTTGTAACAGGACTAGGGTGAAATGCAACACCCTTGATTTGGTTGTGACCTGCAAGACCACCTATCTTAAAAGAGCTCAAAGAAGAGCGAGGTAAGCTAAGGAGGAGAGACATCTGTATCACTTAAAACGTAAAGAGTGGAGCACTTTTTTTGGATTCAGGATCCCTGTTATAAGAATCTCTTCGACCTTTGTGAAGATCTAGCCCAAGATACATAGAGGTCTCAACGAAAAATCTGGCTCAGAATCGTTGAAAGGGGACAAGGCTTTCCTCCAGAATTGACACAGAGAAATAGTCTTCCTTTAGATCTGGGTCCATGAATTCTGGCGTTTAGTCTCCTAAACTGTGAGAACATAAATTTGTTAAAGCCAACAGTCACTTAAGATATTTCTATTATGGCAGCGCTAAAGAGCTAAGGCTTCATGCTATCACTTTTCTGTCCCCACCCCCAGTCCTGTTTCTAAAACAACTGCTATAGTCTAGCTTTTGACTAACTCACATTTTGGCACTCTTATGAAGCAAACTGAAACTTTATATAGGATTCTTGAAAGAGTTGCAGTCTCAGAAACCTATGGTAGGCAGTGCTACTCTGGCCTATGTTATTGCTCTGAGTTGGAATCACATTGAAGGCAGGGTGTTTGGATGAATATTCAAATCAGTGTATGAGATTTCATTGTGAATAATTATCTCATTCATTGCTGGTGAGATAATAAGATAAAATGGTCACAATGGGGAATAGTTTGGGGTTTCTAGAAAACATAAACATAGATTTACCTTGTGATCTAACGATCCATTTCCCAAGTCTATATTCTCGCCAAACTGAAGGAAAACCTGTGCATCGATAGTCATTCTATGCAGTGTTTTATTCCATCAAGGAGAAGTTGGAAACAGCCTAAAGAGCTCCAAAATAAAGGCAATTCTGATACAAGCTGCAACACGGATGCACTTGGAAAACTTTATGTATAGTGAAATAAATCAGTCACAAAAGGAAAAACTGTTTATGATTCCACTTATGCCAAATATTTAGGTTAGGCAAGGGTATAGAGAGCAAGGTTTCCTAGTAGTTATCAGAGATCGTCAGGAAACTCACTGTCATCGAGTTGACTAAATTCATAAGTATCATATAGGATGAGTAGAACTGCAACTGTGAATTCCCCAAACTGCAAATCTGTATCAGCCCCATCTTTCTCCTCAGAGCAGCTGGTAGTTTTGAAGTGCTGATCCTGCTGTTAAAGAGTCCTGGTGGCAACGTGGTTATGAATTGGATTGCTAATGGCAGTTAGGAGACACTTGCCACTTCATGCTCCATGGGAGAAAGACAGGCTTTCTCCTCCCATCAAGAGTGAAAGCCTTGGAAAGTCCACGTAGAGTCTACCCTGTCCTACGTGGCTGGCATTAACTTCATGGCTATGAGTTTTGAGTTGAGCTAGCTGTTAGCAGCCCAAGAATAATTCACTGTGCCACCAGGGCTGGGAAGTGTACAAGAATGAGAGTGAAAGGGAACTCATTGATGAAGAAATAGAGCTTCTACTGATAGCAATGGGGAAAAACTTCAGAAGTGGATAATGGTTATAGTTGAGTAGAATGATAAATATAATTCAATGAATTGTACATGTTGAAGAGCAATAAAATGTCAAATGGTTTGTTAGATACCTTTTTCCTATTGTAATACTTATTTCCTATTGTAATAATAGATAGCTATTTCCTATTGTAATAATAAGTACCTCGATGTGTTCACACTCTCCAGGGTCTCATTGCAGAGACATAGACCCATTTCAAGCCATTCTCTTCTTTAGAGCTGACATGAAACCCACCCACAGGACTTTGCTGGTTTTTGTTTTTCCTTTCTATTCACAGTGAAAAATAGTTTGATTGCCAAAGGATGTTGTGATCCACAAAATATTTGCACAGCCTAATTTATTTTTCTAAACAATTGGTGTGGCTGCAATGATTCAAAGAACCCATTACTCTCTCAGATATCCTGCCACCCAAACCAGAACAAAAAGAAAGTGAATGTGCTTCACATTACCCAGAGGCATAATTCATCGAGTGAGACAGGGTTATTAGACACATGAAAAATATTTTCATACATATATTGTGTGTGTTCCACAAAAAAGTTCACCTTTTCCTTGATATATAGTGAAAAAAAATAAAGTAAAAAAAGTCATCAGACCCCTGAGTTTGCTCTTGGGAGCAGCTAAAATAAAAACTTAAAATATTATATTTGGCAGAGAATCATACTTATTCCCATGGGCAAAGAATAAAAAAAGAAATCTTTATTGTTGCTTCTTGGAGGGCGGGCTGAGTTGGTCTCCAAAGAGATCCCATAGCAAATATGTACTTTGTGACCTAGGGATGAACACCCTTACATAGCAGTCATCAAAGAAAGGAAAGCTGAATTTCATGGGGAAGGCTTGTTTAAAAGACACCCTTGTCTCTGCGGCTCACATTGAGGGTATTGCCAAGCTGGTGTCTTGTGTGCAAGTGGGGCAAATCCCACCTCCTCAATGCCAGCCAATCAATCCCTCCAGGGCATGGGCTGGCGGGGATTTCCAGCAGTCAAAGGTGGTTTGGAAGGAGCTGCTCTGTGACTGGATTGAGAACATTGAACAAAGAGGGAGAAATGCAGGCAGAGCCAAGGTGTGGTCGGGGTCAATTCATGGAGGTCTATAAATTTTCTTCGTCAATGTTATGTTAATGCAGAAAGAAACTTCTGGAGGTCCTTCGGTATATTCCTCTGCTCCCTCTGAATCCCTTCTATGCAAGGGCTTTCTTGCAGTTCTGATAGCCATTCAAGAAAGAACATCTCCTTGGCCTCTTTTGTTGCCTAAATTCCCCATTTCATTTTTGTGAGTACTGATATATTCTACTGAACGGGTCCATAAGCCAAACATTTCAGGGAATAGAATCATCAGGTTATCCATGATATCATGCTAAATTCTCCCAGACAGTTTTATTACAAATGCTCAGAAGAGCCAGAGGATATTCCTGAAGTCGTATAATGCATCACAACTTCTGGAAAAGCAACCCCTATTCACATATTATTTCAACAAATATGGGATGTTTGCTCTAAGTCAGGCACTTTCTAGGGACTGTCTCTAGGGGTATGGCAGTGGATGAAAAAGAATACCCACTTTAAGGAGTTTGTATCTTAGTAACCTCGTTGCTATTTACAGAAGCAATCTTGACTGTTGCCATGTCAGCTCTGGTTGATTTAGACGATACTTTATATAGATTATTTCATCTTATCTTCGTACCAATTTATTTGATAGATAAAACCATAATTTCTATGATCTAGAGAAGAGAACTGGAATATATGGAGCAAAGTAAATTCCCAAAAATGTACAAATGTGGAAACTGAATTTGAACATGTCTATCTGATTTCATAACCCGGCTCTTAAAAATTAAACTGAACACACAAAAATTTCTGACCTACAGGATCCCCACTTTTGACCCTCTTTCCTTCATTGTTTTTACAGTTTTCAAGAAGCTGTTTCCTAGAGTCCCTGTAACCTTATAACTTCTTCAGACTCTCATGATGTAGTGGTTATGTGTTCAGCAACTAATCACAATATCTGGAGTTTAAAACCACCAGCAGCTGCTCTGTGGGAGAAAAATGAGGCATTCTGCTCCTCTAGAGGTGTACAGATTTGCAAAACATATCATCAATTCTCTCCTGTCCAATAGAGTAACTCTGACTTGGACTTTATGGCAGTGAGTTTTTTGGTTTTCCATTTGCACAAACTAAGAGCCTACAATGGTTGAGCCAATGGTTAATGCCCCAGCATGATGTGGTAGCTAGCTCCATGCACCTTTTTCACTCAGGGTAAGACTGTGGGCACTTGTAATAACTAGGTAGCTAGCTGGGGAGATAGCTTCCATCCAGTGAACTGACTCATGATGGCTTATACACAACAGGTTAAACCATTGGCCAATCCTGCATCATCTTCACGATTTCTAGCATGTTTGACTTCATTGCTAGGGCTTCAATCCCTATTGCTAATGGTTCTTTGATGTCTTTCTCCAATGGTGAGATCATGTAAGGGGTGGAGGAGTGGGATGGAAGTGGGAATGGAGACTTTTCCGAATCTAGGTCTCTTACATGAGTAAAATCCTGTAAGGATTTTTGCTTTTCCTAATCTGGTACCAAAATGTATTAATCTGGGTTGACTAGAGAGACAAATTCAAAGACACATGTGTATAAAGAAGAGCTTTATAGTGGCTTAATTGGAAAGAAAATGTTTTGAGAATGATGATGACATCAAAGGTACAAATGTGCTTTGCATACAGTGGATGTATGGCTGAATTGTGTGAAGACTTGTATGAGCCCCCAATAAAATGATTTTTTAAAAAGAGTTCTATATAAAAGAGCAACTGAATATTGAGAGAAAATCTCATCACAGTCCAGATCAAATCAATGAGTCTGATATCAACCCATATGTCCAATGCCAATCTACAAATTCCTCTTCAGACTCACGTCCAATGCCAATCTACAAATTCCTCTTCAGACTCACACAAAACATGCAATGATGTCAACTTTACGAAGATCCTAGACCAGTGGGTGGAAAGTCTATTGGATCCAGTGGCAATGGAAGCATCTCAGCCCTGGCAGGGTTCTCCACATGGCTCCTCCAGTTTCAGGCCTCTGACGGAGCTCCAAGTATCTTGTCAGCAGGAAGATGAAGCAGTGTGTGTGTGTGTGTCTGTGTCTGTGTCCTCTAGTAAGCTATTTATGTCTGTGGCCCTTCCAAATAAAGTCTTCAAGCTGAGAGCTGACTCACAGTCTAGACTACACAAGTTGATCCCATATTCTGTAACAACCACTAAGTGTAGGAAAAGTCCCCTTCATGTGATCTTACTCTGACCATTGCTTTCCTCCTTTCCTTCCAAATTCTTGCTGGGTAGGTTTGTGTTTGCTTTAATTTATGAAAATGGAAAATTATCTATAATATGAGAAATGCTTTTAGCCTCGTTGCCCTGGAGTCCATCCTAGCTCATGGTGATACTGTAAGCTCCCCTGCAAGGTTTTCAATGGTTGACAAGGACCCTCTCCATGGATGCAGACTACCAATCTGCAACTAGCAGCAAATTGCATTAGACATAACACCTCCTTGGGATCCTGCAAATGCTTTTGTCTCCACTCATTTCAAAAAATAGGTCATTGCAATATCCAATGACGTCTCTACACCAGTGAACAACCTCTGAGGCAAGCGTCAGAAGAGACTTCTTTTTATCAAAAATGAAACACAGTTTTCCAAATTTAGTTAAAGCTCAGTTTCCTCGAAACTAATTTGTGTGGATAGAAGCAATTTCTCCTTGGGGCTATTGACAAAAAAGGTCTATTTTTTTAAAGCAGTGTATGTGTATATGTTTTAGCAACAGATGCTGATACTTTCTGTTCAAATCAAGGAAGCTACAGGCTGAGTTTCCAGTGCATGCCTTGCCACACTGTATATGTTTTCAATCAGTTGTACAAGGTTGTTATTTTATTTTTTTCACTGTCAAAACTTACCCACACATGGTCTCATGAGGCATGGAGAGGTCTAAGCCACAATGCTGGGTTGTAGGACCTAACATCCGTGTAATGATGGGACTGGCTGCAGGGCACATTTGGAAATAATCTTCAGTCTTTGAGATTGAGACCAAGGGCAGGAACTAATAAAACCTTGTGAAGCTGCACTGCCTCCTCCTCCTGTCCCAGTGTTCTGCACTTTTGGTAGAGAATATTCACATTCCATTGGGCCCTAGGAAGTATGACGCATTGTCAAATGATTGCTAAGTGTAGAGTGGAGCAGAGTGAGGAAGCACCTTGGAGAAGGATGTGACGCCAAGAGAAGGGCATTTGGCAACTACTGGAAATACAAACTGCAACTGAAATGCAGATGTTGGAGGTCTCCACACATCTCATCAAGCAAATAGACAACGGGAAATGCTTTGCTAAGTAGCATGCACTTAACCCAGGGAACTCGATGACACATGATTTTTATTGAGCCAACGAACTCTGTAACTTTTGTCAAAGGGTTGGACACTGTGATGAATATGAATAACATCTGTAGCTCAGCTAAGTGGGGTAAAAGGGATGATTCTGATCCATCTTCTGGCATTTGCAGTGGAAACTGACTTCTGGCAGGACCTTTACAGGAGGGTGTAGAGCCTAGTGGGTCAGGGAACATTTGCTGAAGTATTTTTTTCATCTTGTCCTTACATATTACAGTGAAAAAAAGGTAGGAAAGACAGAGACCAGGAGCCTTAGGCAGCTGCTACTGTGACTAGCTAAGCCCCTTCCTTCAAGATCCTCCCTTGTGCTATCTGCGATTGAAAATTCTTTAGTATCATAGTCACTTCTTTCTGTCATTAGCTAGTGTTTTCAAAATACTTCTGGCTAAAACTTTTAGGGAGGTATATGTAACAGTCAATATGTGAGGCAAGACTTTTGTAACACAGATAGACTTATGGACACAAATATACAACCTCCCCCCGGACCCATTCACTGGCAGATTTTGAGCTGTTAAAAAATCTTAAGTAGTGAATTGTTGGCATGAGACAATTCACTCAGTCCCAGTGTACATGTGATGTTAAAGACAGAGAAGGAAATGATAGCGGAGAGAACGCAAAAAAAAAAAATCACAGAAGTGACAGATAAAGAGAAGTCCCTCTCTACTGAGAAAAAAAAAAAAACTTTCATGTAGATCAGTCAAATTCCTAGTCGGGCATCAAAAGTAATTCCTAGGTCCAGGTGCAAATATGGTTAATATACTTGGCTGCTAACATAGAGGTTGGTGATTTGAATCCCCTTACAGTTCTTCAGGAAAAAAGGCCTGGTGAGGTACTTATGAAATCAGATACTGAAAATCCTATGGAGTACCGTTCTAATCCAACACATGTGGAATTGCAAAGAGTTGGAATGGACTTGATGGAAACTGGTTAATGTCACCAAGCTATTTATTTGTGTCAAAAAAAAAGCAATGTGTCTCTGGGTGCTACAAATAAATTATACTCAGTTAATGGAAAGGTTGGTGGTAAAAGTCTAACCAGCAGTGTCACAGAATAAATGCCTGGTGATCTGCTTCCTTAAGATGACTAGCATGTAGTTCATTTTCTACTCTGACACACATAGAGTTGACATGAGTCAAAATCCAGACTTTGAGTTGCAATAAAACTGACAACAGAACCAAACAAACAAACAAGAAAACACCAATACCTTTCTTTACTGAAGTGAAATTGAACCTGAATTTGGGAGAAAAATATTGTATGACTTGAACTCAAATTCAAAGATGTTATCTTTTTTTCACTCTGCTATTTTCAGTTCAACAATATTTTTTTAAAATTTTAAATGAGACTATTAAGCCATTTCTGTTGGATTTGAATCCAGGAGACGCTTATGTCGAGGGCTTCTTAGGAACATAACTAGCAATGGATGTTGCACAGCCTGGTTTTATGTGATGACTGCTGTTTTGCAAAAGGACTCACAGGCTAGTCCGCATGCATTAGTTCTTCTAGCTTCTCGACCTTTCTCACAGCACTGCAAGTTGTGCCTACCAAGTTGTTAGAAATGCTGGGTGATCGAGAGCACTCATCATCAGAAACCAGAAAGAGACGGGAAAACGGTACCAAGTGCTGAGCAAAGTGTCATGTGAATGGAAATTGGTCATGCAAGGCAGATGTACAGCACACTCACTCCTCACTTACTGACATGATTAGGTGCCAAAGATGAGATCGTTCTGCGCAAATCAGCATGAGGGAGGATAGTTTTTTTTTTCTCCTGTTTTCAGACTACCACTTGTCCGATTTTGTTTAAAATTCAGATAATCTGTCATCGAAATGATAACAATTAAGTCTTACTGATGTGTTTCTCACTCTGGTGAGTCTAGTTAGAGTTATTCTTCTATGGAAAAGGAGGTTTGGAGGAGGTGAAGCCGGTTAATACAGGCTGTATGACTAGAGGTCCATGACTTAATCCCTTTGCCTTCCTCTGATGCTGAGTCAGGGCTTCCCTTGTGGGGCCTCCTCTACAGTTCCACTCCCACCTCTGTAAGCGCTGT
Source organism: Nesogale talazaci (assembly GCA_004026705.1). Taxonomy (NCBI): domain Eukaryota; kingdom Metazoa; phylum Chordata; class Mammalia; order Afrosoricida; family Tenrecidae; genus Nesogale; species Nesogale talazaci. The sequence continues at coordinate 49,265 of PVJH01012070.1, forward strand.
GTTCATAATGTAGAGCCCGATTTGCCCTCCAGGCCTAGCAAGTCACTGGGTCCAGTTATTCTTTCAGGGGCACTGGGACCCTGGCCACTTATTCAATTCTCCTGAGTTGGAAATTTCAGGTATAGTTCCAAAGTGTTGAAATGTCTTAATGAAAAGACTCAGTGGAAGGTCTTTAAATTTGCATGTCTTTCTTCCACACATCTACTCTAATGCCCTTTTCTTACTTCCCTGGACACCACACAAATTTTTTTTAACTGTCCAACCTCATATGGGAGATGAAAACAGATACCCCTAGCCCAGGTCTGCCTGATTGTCCACCTAGGGAACATTCATGAAGCAGGTCCCACACAGCAGCTCAAGCAGGAAAGCGCAGAGGTAGTAGGGAAGTAGGATCCAACTTCCCAGAAGTTTACAGGAAACCTCTCTTGAAGAAGGGGAGGCTGCCCTGTCATAGCTACCATTCCCCCTCACACTCAAAACCAAACTCACTACCATTAAGTGGATGCCAAAGCTAGCGACCCAGTGAGACAGGGTCAGAGTGCCCCTGTGATTTTCTGAGACTGTAACTGTGGGAACAGAAAACCACATCTTTTCTCCTCCCTCAGAACCACTGAGGGCTCAGAGTTGCTGACATTTTAGTTAGCAGCCCAACGTGTAACGACTGCACCACCATTCCCCAAATCACATTAATGTGAAAAATAATTGAATAGTGGATTTTTTTACTACTTTATAGAAAAAATGTTAGGTGAGAATACAGTCAGTAACAGGAGGAGGTGCATTCCTATTTTTAGTTGAGATTGGTCTCTCTGGATAACATGTCCAAAGTATATGATAAAATGTAATAGATATGTTACGTGTGTGTGTGTGTTAGGTGATATCAAGTTGGTTCCAACCCATAACAACCACAAGGTCATTGGAAAGGAACATTTTACAGAATAAAAAAATCTGGGCCAGCTTCATAATTGTTCTTATGTCTGAGCCCATTGTGTCAGCCATTGTTCCAACCTATCTCCTTGAGGACTTTGCTTTCAGCTGCCTGTCCACCACGCCAAATACAATGTCCTTCTTAGCAGTTCCCACTGCGTCTCCTCACAATATGTCCAAAATATGGAAGGTGAAATCTCGTCATCCTTACCTCCAAAGAGCATTACGAACTTCTTTCAAGAAAGATCCTCCTGTCCTTCCACAAGTGCATGAGACGTTCTGTATTGTTCTCTAGTACTACAATTCAAATACGTCAATTCTTCAGGCTTCCTTCTTTAATGTCCAACTTTCACATGCACATGAGTTCAATGCAAATACCCTGGTTGGGCCAGCTGAGTATTAGTCCTTGAAGTAACATCTTGCTTTCTAATACACTAAAGAAGTTTTGTGCAGCGAATGTACTTAATGAAAAGCATCTTTTGATCTGATGTTTGCTTCCATGAGGGTTGATTGTGGATTCAAGCAAGTTATAATCCTTGACCACTTCAAACTTTTCTCCATTTAGTATGATGCAACCTATTCATTCAGTTGTCAAGATTTTTATTTTCCTTACATTGAGGTGTAATCCATGCTGAAGGCTACACTATTTGATCTTCCTCAATAAGTGCTTCAAGTTTTTCCCCCTTTCAGCAAGCAAGATTTTATCATCTGCATATTGCATGTTGTTGATAAGCCTTCCTCCAATTCTGATTCTCCTTCATTAAATCCAGCTTTTCTGATGATATGCACAGCATATATATTGAACAAGTATGGTGAGATGATACACCATGACATGCACCAGTCCTTATTTAAACCATACAACATTCCCTTGTTCTGTTCACAGCACTGCCTCTTGATCCATGTTCAAATTGCTCAGAATACAATGAAATATTCTGGGATTCCCATTCTTCTTGCGGTTGTCCACTGCTTATTATGGTCTACATAGTTGAATGACTTTGCATAATTGATAAAACCCCTCAAAAACATCTCCTTGGTATTCTCTGCTTTGAGCCAAGATCTACCTAACAACACCAGCAAGGATATCTCTTCTTTCATGTCATCCTCTGACTCCAGCCTGAACCTCTGCCAGTTCCCTGGCAATGTACTACTACAACAATTCTTAGATGACTTCTGGAAATATTTACTTGTATGTGAGATCAATGATATTGTTTTATAGTGTGAGCATTCTATTGTGTCACCTATTTTGGTACAGGCACAAATATGGATCTTATTCAGTGAGTTGGCCAAGTAGCTGTCTTCTACATGTCCTGGCATAGGTGAGTAAGTGCTTCCAGTGCACCATTCATTTGTTGAAGCATTTCAATTGGTTTTCCACAATACCTGGAATTTTATTTTGGCTAATGTTTTCAGTGCACCTTGAACTTCTTCCTTCAGCATCATTGGGGCTTGCTCATGTGCTAGTTCATGAAATGCTTGAATGTTTATTACCGTGTTTTTGAACCATAAGATGTGCCTGACTATAAGACACACCCAGTTTTTATAGCAGGAAAACAAGAAAAGATATATTCTGACCAAATAATATCAGTATTCTAAAACGTTCTGGGATAGCACATCTTTGCACCATAGGATGCACCTTGGATTTTCCCCCACTTTGGGGGGTGGGAAGTGTGTCTTCTGATCTAAAAATTATGGTAGGTAGGTTCTGTGAGGACAGCAAATGTATTTTGTCCATCTTATTTTGATATTTCCTGTGCCATTCAATATTTTGCCCACAGAATCCTTGAATATTGCAAAGACTTGGTTTTTTCCTTCAGTTCTTTTAATTTCAGATATGTTGAATGTGTTCTCTGTTTTTTGTTTCCTAACTCTAGGTGTCTGCATATATTATTATAATATTGGTCTTTGTCTTATCAAGCTTCTCTTTAAATTTTTCTGTTCAACTCTCTGCTTCATTGGGTCTTCATTTTGCTTTATCTACTCATTGATTAGGAGCTAGTTTCGGAGTCTTTTCTTTCATTCACTTTGATATTTTCTTTTTTCCCTTTCTTCTTCATGAATGATGGCTGACTTCCTCCTACAACTCATCAAATCTGTCACTGGTGTTCAATGCATCAACTCCATTCTTGAGGTGTTCTCAAATTCAGGTGGGATAGACTCAGTCATATTTTGACTCCAAAAGATGTATTTTAATTTTCTTTAGCTGCAGCCTGAACTTATTTTTGAGCGATTGATGATATATTCCACATTCAATCTCTGGTCCAGTTTTAGTTTCTGATATTAAGCTTCTCCATCTTTCTTCCCACAGATGTAATCAGTTTTGATTTCTGCATATTCCATCTGAATAAGTATATATGCATAGTCCCTTTTTCAGTTTTTAACAAAAGGTATTCACCATGAAAAAATGCTGGCTTTCCAAATATCTTTTATACCACCTCCAGCTTCTTATCATATTTCCATAAGTCCCTATCTTCCAGCTACTATTTCCTCCTTTGTTTCCAATTTTCATTCCAATTCCCAGCAATTATTAATTCCCTTATGTTTGTTTGAATAATTTCCAACTCAGGTTGTTGGTAAAATTCTTCAATTTCTTCCTCACTAGCTTTTGTAATCCTTGAATGATAGTGGTGTTGCTTGGATTTCTTTGAAGGCAGACATATAATCTGATCAGAGACAGCACTGTACTTCAAGATTGATCTTGCAGTATATTTTATGACATGAATGCCTCTCCATTCCTCTTTAATCATATGCATATTTGATTCAAAATGGATAGTATCAGTCCATTTCAGCTCACTAATGACTAGGATATTGATCTTAATGAGTTCCATTTCTTTCTAATGACTTCCTCTTTTCCTTGATTCATACTTTGCACATGACAAGTTCCAAACATTAGTTGATTTTTTTGCTGCTCCATCTTACCTTGAGTTGTACCTATCAACAAACAGAGATCCTAAAGGCCCACTCCAGATGTTTTACCCAGCTCAAGTCACCATGTTCAACTCCACTCTCCAAATGAAGCTCTTCCTCTGACACATTTTGAGTGCCTTTGACCTGAAGGAGCCATCCTCCAGTACTGTATTTGACAATTATTTCCATCCATTATGTTTTCTGTATGAGAGCATTTCAAAGTTATGCATAGGTTTTCAGATTTTACTTTCTCCAAAGTAGGGAAGTAAGTTCTTGGTTGTCTGCTCATTGTCTGGAAGCTCTGCTGAAACATGTTCACTTTGGGTGACCTGGCTGCCATTATAAATAAGAGTGACTTAGCTTCCAACACACAGCAACACATAAGCCAACACAGCAATGCAAATTGACAGACAAGTTTTGGATATAAATAGATGATAGATAGATAGCTAGCTAGATGGATGGATAATAATAGATGATAGCTAGATAGATATATGTGATGTATATATGTGTGTATAGATATCAAGATATAAGTAATATAATGACTATAAAATATAACCCCACGCTCATGATCCCAACTCTACCCTACAAATCCCAATAGACTTGAGAATGTACACTGATACAGATAAGAGCTAGGAACCCAGGACAGATAAATCCCTGAGGTCCAATAATGATAGTAACCATACCAGGAGAGAAGTGAGAAGGTGGGAGAGAAAGAGGAAACTGATCCCAAGGATCTACATCGCTCGGGGACAGACAACACAAAAGTGGGTGAAGGGAGACATCGAACAGTGTGAGGCATGAAAAAGTAATAATAACATAAATTATCAAGGGTTCATGAGGGAGGAAAAGTGGGGGATGAAGGGAGAAGGAATGAGGAGCTGATACCAAGGACTCAAGCAGGAAGCAAATGTTTTGAGAATGATGGTAGCAACAAAGGTACTAAAGTGTTTGACACAATGGATGGATGTGTGGGTTGTGATGAGAGTTGTATAAGCCCCCAATAAAATGATTATATATATACACATATATGTATATATATACACCCTAATTTTAATATTGTCTTTAATCTCTTGAATCCTAGTATGGGACAAGCCAGAACAAATCTATGTAGATTGTTTTGCAGGTATAACAAGATTGAAAATAAAAACATATGCAATATTTGCAACACAGATATGGTTAGAGACCTGGCAGGCAATTTATAGAGTCACTGATTTCTTCATAGGGATGAATATAATGCCAAGCAAGAATTCAGAGAAGATTGAAAAAGCTGTCATTACAGTTCATAAAAACAAGTTTGCCATTCTAGAATGCTAAAAGGTAAAAATTACATAAACAAACAGTTGTTGGTTTATGTCTGAACTGCTTATCATTAATGGTCTGTCCTATGATTAACTGAATATTCATTGCTCTGTAAAAATTTAAATTAAATTATTGCTTCAATTGCTAAAGATTTTTCAGTCAAATTTGACATTATTAGGGAAATGTTATTTCTTTGTCCATAAAACATACCCCCAATTAATATCAATCTAGAAAAAAATGAACATTTCCTTTGAAAGTGAATGTTTCCAGGGGATTAAGTTGGTCAACTTTAGAAATTAATGCTCAGTTTACACAAGACGATACAATATACCTATTGATACTAGATATGAATTAAAAGAAAGTTACACAGTTCTGTATATAAAGTGCATATTATGTAAAACTTTAGAAAAGTAAAACACTGATTTACAGTAGATATATACTGTAACCGTGACCAATTACGCTAAAAGAATTAAGTATGTTGCTGTCTGTCATTTTAATTGAATGACAAATGTCAGGGGAAAATGACAGGTTTGAATACTCAGACTTTACTGTTCTCTGTGTTGCAGACATTAAATCATCACCATGTGGTGCAAGTGATGAGGTATATAAGAAAAAAATTGACTGGTATAAACTGTGTGAAAGATGCCATAAAGGACACTGGACTGGAAGAGCTTTTTGAAGAATTTTGTTACTCACTAGAATGATTTGCATTCTGACATTGTCTTTCAAGTATTTAGAAAATAATTTAATGAAGCCTGTACTCTATGCAAACAGAAATGGAACCAAAAAATGTCTCCAACAAAATGCACCAGTAAAAATATCATTTAGAAAGCATACTCAGAAAAATCTCTGTGGTGAATTAACTGAGAATAATATAAAAATTATAAGATAAAATAATATAATAAATACTCTTCTTTCTCTAATAGCAAAGGGTCATGTGTCAGATTAATTTTTGATACTTCAAAAGTTCAAAAGAAATTTATGGTAGGATTTCCAACTGAACAAACAACCATGAGTGACATATTTGAAATGTGAGTGAAAACTAAGCCTAAATCAAGGATGTTTGATAATACATTTGAAAACATTGAAAATTCTGATGCCAAGGGAAATTTTATTATTTAAAATTAAAATTTGCATTCAGAGCAGCTTATGTAGGCCCTTATCATTATGTTCTAATTAGTATCAGAGGCCATTAAGCAGTATATTAAACAACATCTTGGAAACAATAAAACATCTGAAACTATTATTAAAAGTGTGACAAAAATCAGTTACAGAAACACTCTTGTTTTAATTGATGTTATTAATGAGAAAGTATTGCTACTGTTAATATTGACCATATGATTAACTGAATATTCATTGCTCTGTAAAAATTTAAATTAAATTATTGCTTCAATTGCTAAAGATTTTTCAGTCAAATTTGACATTATTAGGGAAATGTTATTTCTTTGTCCATAAAACATACCCCCAATTAATATAATCTAGAAAAAAGTGAACATTTCCTTTGAAAGTGAATGTTTCCAGTGGATTTAGTTGGTCAACTTTAGAAATTAATGCTCAGTTTACACAAGACGATACAATATACCTATTGATACTAGATATGAATTAAAAGAAAGTTACACAGTTCTGTATATAAAGTGCATATTGAGAGAGAAAAGTATTCTTAAATTTTAGGAAAGAATCTTAATATCTCGTTATATGGAATTGCTATCATACTTTTGAGTGCACAAGTTACTCAGTTTAGAACTGAGAGAGATTTCTCATGTTTGAAATTCAATTTGTGAACAAGGATTGTTTAAATGAAAATATATTAGGAGACATACTTTTAAGTAGGTGCAATTGTGATTTATTTCTATGCCAATTTCTCAGTAAACGTTATATCTATGTGTTAATTTTGCTCTAGATCTGTAATAAAATGTTTATTTTCTCTATCATGGCAATTCGTCAGCCTAAAATCAAGGTGAACTTTAAAGTAGTAAATAATTTACTGCACTTTACCTCTATATATTTATGGATTATGTATGATGGCACACATTTTATTTCTAGTAGTTCATGAATAAATTCTTGTGTGTCCATGTACCTAGGCCATGATTCTCAACAGATTGGCAGTTATGAGGTTTGATAGTTATGGAAAAATGTGGCCATTCCTCATTCTATGATATGATATCATGTAATCTCCGTGACTAGATCTGCTTTGAGTTGTCACTCAGTTAAAGGAAATTGCCTCAGGAGGGTAACCTATCAATATAGATGGACGTTTTGACAAAGCTTTCTGGCTTTTTGCATGCTCTCAGTCCTGCATCCATCTAGACTCAGCTACCTCTAGTTCTTGTGTCTTGAACCAGTGGCCTTTCCCTACTGCTTATGAATCTTGGAATTTGTCAGTCTCCATAGTCTGTGAGCCAGCTCCCTGCCATTGGATTTCACAATCTTGAGTTCATCAGCTCCTATAGCTACATGAGGCCTTCAGCTTGATGTCTGACCCACAAACTTGAGATTTCTCGTTCTCTGCAAAAGTTGTATTGGTTCTATGTAGACAAGTCAGACTGAAACCTTTTTTTTCCTTGCTTTTATGTGACTATTAAGTGTTAATAGTAAAATATCACCTACATCACAATAAATTTTGTTTTCAGTATATTTATGATATTAAGAATTACTCTCAATCTCTGTTTATGTAATTTTAGTTGAATTTTTATCACAATATTATTTTTACAGTGACTTGGTGCTGCAGTGAATTCTAGTATATTTTTAGAAATGGAATTAAAAATGTTCAACATCATGTTTTCCTTGTATCAAAATATTTTGATATATTAAAATTAAACATGATTTTCATTTTAAGATTAATTAATGAATGTGTACAAAGAAATATTTTGATGTGTTTCCTTTCAAAACCAATTAGAAAATCTTGAGATGAGCAAAATTCAATTTAAAAAGCAAAATAAATTTCAATATAAGAAAAATATTTGGTATTCATATTTCCCAGATGATAACTTGTGCTAAGTTATCCATTTCCAGAATGAAAACCTAAGATCAGACAATTAAAAAAATAGGTCTAAACCAGTTCAAATCAGTTTAGTCATGGTCAAGGAAGCCAAATTGCAATAGGACACAATTTTAAAATTTTTGGTGAACCAGAAAAATTACCAAAACAGAAAAGTTTGTTGTTCTAAACCTTGGTCTTACTTGATGCAGGAAGGAAATATAACAACATCTTGTAAAGAAAACAAGAGCATAGAAAAGTTCTTACTGAGTTTGGCAGAACAGCAAATCATACCTACTTTCCTATTTTTCCCCAGGTCATTTTAAAGTTATTCATACAAGAGAGAACATATTTTGATTTACCATACAAGCCAATTACCTACATGAACTAGTCTCTCACACACATCTCAGAGCTAACTGTGACATGGATTTTTAAAGTAATTCTTAGGGCTTTGCTATTATAATGCTAATTTCACTTGAGTAAAGTGCTTTATGTTTTACAAAATTTAAATCAGATGTCAGTATTTCTCCACTGTATATCCAGATTTTCTAAAAACTATATTGCTTACTTTATAGAAACCTAAACCAAGCCCACTGTCAATAAGTCTGTTCTCTTGTTGGTGGCAGAGGGGTGGGGGGTAGGGGGGAGAATAGGGGCAATCACTTTATTTTTAATCATTTTATTGGAAGCTCTTACAGATATCATAAAAATCTATAGTTCAATCACATCAAGTAGTGTTGTACTTTGCTACTACAATCAGTTTCAAATCATTTACTTTCTTCATGAACTCCTTGATGTCAGCTCCCTTTTAGCCCGTCCTTCCCATACTGACCCCCCAGGGACCCTTATTATTATGATTCCCCATAATAGTTTTTTGCCATACTTTCCATAATCCACCATATCCATTCACATACAATTCTGTTGTCTTATTCCCATTTAGTAGGGTTATAGAGTCACCTCTTCCCAATTCCTGTACCCCAAGGAAACCATTAGTCCTATTATTGTTTCTGACTGGTAATCTCTCTTGGTTTTCATGTACTGAACAATCTTAAATACACAAATGAACATGTACAAATCTAACATGAATAATGAGGTCAAACCATAAGGTAAATATTATCTGGAGCTAAATAAAAGCCATAAAAATAAAGCAAGGAAATATTAAAGAACTCGATGTGATAGTTATGTGGTTCCTCCATGCTATACCACTCTATGAACTTGTCAACCCTCTGTCTGACCCTTCTGATAGGGGACTATCCAATTATCTTATAGGTGGGTTTGGGATCTCCACTCCATCCATGCCCCTTCCCATCGATTTTGTTGCTTGTTTTTAAACTTCTGATACCTGGACCTGTCAGCACCTAAGCTGGTATACTTCTTCCATGTGCCCTTTGTTGTTCACCTGCTAAATCTATATTTGTTTAACAACAAGTTTTTAAGACCCAAGATGCTAAATATTTTAATAGCCAGGCTTCCTTCACCACATCTGCTCTTGCACTCATTTTCTCTTTAGCACTTTTATCAGATAGGTGAGAATCATGCAGTACTGACTTTTAAAGCAAACTGTTCTTGAACTGAGGTGACATTTAAGTAGAGTTTCCAAACCCATCTCTCTTTTTTGGGTGCCTTTGTTTATAGATGAATATATATATATATTCATATATATTATATATATGAATAATATATGAATAATATATATTATATATATTCATATATATATATATAAAAGCAAATACTCCCCCACCCCCTTGTTTCTTACAGATGTGAATCTTATCATTCTAGCTTGGCCAAGAGGAGGCTTTGTTGACAAAAGAAACATGTCCTTAACACTTTTTAAGTTGTTAGTTTTCCCAATCAGCCCTAAAATTATGAGTACCGTCCATAAGTTCTGTGACCTTTACAGCAATCTTTTCAAATCAGAGGGGAAGTAGAGTACCAAGGGAGAAATGGTGGGTGTCAGACTACCCACATCCCAACTCATAGACATCTATTCTGACTCACAATGACACAGTAGGATAGGATAGAAGTTCCCTGTGGGTTTCCAAGACTAACACTTTGTGGGTAAATAAAACAAGGTCTTTTTCTTGCCATTGGTGATAGGTGCAAATTGCTGATCTTGAGGTTAACAGCACAATGTGTGACCACTGTACAACCAAGTATCCTTTTGAATAGTCTAAAGGAAGTTGGGAGTGTGAAGGCAGGTCTTATAATGGCAACTGGTCTTGGGCTGCTCTGAAATTGGATTCCTTTTTGTGTGTAATCAAAGGAGGTCAGTTGGGTACCCCATGTCATTTCACCAATATTCTTCAGGTCTTAAGGCATAGGCATGACTCAAAGATTATGCATGATTGAATAGATCATGTACCCTCCCTTTCTGAGGCTGATTGACACTTTTTGTAGCCCTACGTATTTACAGATATTTAAGTGGTACTGGCTATTTTATAAAACAAAGCGCTGCTGAGCCCTGGTGGCATAGTCGTTGTATACAGGAATGCAGCCAACAGGGTTGATGGTTCAAATCCAGCCGCAGCTCTCCAGAAGCAAGGCTGGGCTTCCTACTCACACCAGGGCAGTGATGTCTCCAAAAAAAAGCGCATGATGATTGCTCAAAATTTTTCAAGGACTATTTGAAGAACCAGAAGCAAAGGCTAGATCACTCCCTTGTCCCTCAAATGAATACTGCAAATAGAACTAAAGGTGCGCTTCAAAATGAAGGAAACCATTTAAAATTAGACTCACCCTTTTATAAAGCAACGAATAGTACTACCTTGATGAATTGCAAAAACACACACACACACACACACACAAGAGAAAAGGCCTTACTACAACACCATAGCAAATTTTATTTAACAAAAATAGCAGCATGACTATCTTTTCATGAAATAATCTCCATCTGACACATTTAAAAGATGCATTTCTTTCTCTCTAACTCTTTCTGGAAGCATTCTACACTCTTCAATTTAGACCATGTCAAATGGCAGTTCAGGTGCCCTCAAAGAAATCAAATTTTTACTCCATTCTAATGTTATTTGAATTGGGGTTCAAAATAAAGTCTAGGGGCATGAACTCATGGTTGAAGGTATATGGCAAAGTTTCTCTATGAAATTCCTGCAAGACAGTCCTTATCACTCTTGTAAAATGAACAGATGGCTTGTTATAATGAAAACAATTTCTAGGTGCAACTGTTCTGCCATTTTTAGCACCAATGTAGTGCTCAAATTTCTTCAAACTCCTTCCTAAAAATCTCCCATGCTTTTCTTGTGACCTTTAAATACCACTTTGTCCTGTGTCTTGAATCAAAGCTACCCATTTGGAATTCTCAAAAATAATCCCTACACTGACCTCTATGTCATGAATTTAATCAGCCCGGCAGATCCTTTCAGAAGCCTTATTTTTATTGAGCTTTGAACCGAAAGGAACCCTGATAACACAGTACTTACCAGTTGAACCGTGGTCCTCAAGATTGCCGGTTCAAAACTACCAGGTGTTCCATAGTACAAAGATGGGTTTTCTATTCCTGTAAAGAGGTACAGCATTGGAAACCCACAAGTGAAATTTTACCTAGTCTAGAGCAGTGGTTTTCAACCTTCCTAATGCCTCAGCCCTTTAATACAGTTCCTCATGTTGTGGTGACTCCCAGCCATAAAATTATTTTTGTTGCTACTTTGAAACTGTAATTCTGCTACCATTATGAACCAGCCAACCCCTGTGAAAGGGTTGTTCAACCCCCAAAGGTTTCACAACTGACAAGTTAAGAACTAGTGTGCTAGAGGGTCACCGTAAGTCAGAATTGACTTCATGGCAGTGGGTTATTCTGGATTCTATTGGTAAATCCAAAACCCATCTTTGGTTATGCTTTGTTCATTAAAAATCATCTTTGAATTTTAGACTTGATTTTATTTATTTATTTTTATTAAAAGATCATGCTATTGGGGATTCCTACAACTCTTATAATAATCCATACATCATTTGGATCAAACATATTTGTACATATGTTGTCACCATTCTTTTCTAGGCATATGCTTTTTATTGAGTCCTTGGTATCAGCTCCTCTTTTTTCCTTTCCCAAATGCCTCATGAACCCTTGATAAATTATAAATTATTATTATTATTTTAATATCTTACACTGACCGTGGTCTAGCTTCCCCCATGGTTTCTGTAATCCATCCCCCTGGCGGGTGTGTGTGTGGTTAAGGGTTGATCATTGTGATTGGTTCCTGTGGTTAAGTATCATCATTGTGATTGGTTCTCCTTCCTCCTTTCATCTCTCCACCTTTCCTCTACCCTTCTGATATTGCTTTTCTCATTCCTGTTCCTGGATTCCTGTCCTGGTATTAATGGAAGGTACAAAGAAATGCCCAAAGTCAATCCACTACGTCAGTGTTTTGCCATATAAATATATGCATATATGTCAATATATGTATTTTTATAAATTAGTTTTATTTATATGTTTACACACCTATGCTTATACCTCTATTCATATCTTTGCTTCCTAGATTGTTCCTCTATATTCTTATACCTTCCTCTTGCCCCAGCATCACACATGCTCTACTTCCGCCTTGTAGTAATTCCTCTCAGCTAGATTGTTTCCTCAGCACCTCCAGGATCTCCACTTCCTCCTTGCTATTAATTTTTATTTCCTAGATGTTCCCCTATATAATGTGGTGTGCTCACCACTCCCTTCCTCCATCTCTTGCTTGCTCCAAGTCCCTCCTGGACCATGGAGGGAGCAAGGCACCAACCCACGGAGGGTCAGGGGGCTAGTGTTGGTTATGTCTCTACAGAATTGGGAGTGTGCCTACCATAATGCACCAAACCATGAGGGCAATGTAACCATGTGGAGAGATGCATGAAAAGATTAGGCTATGTGACTGGTCCCAATCAGCGCCAAATGTGCAACAGAGAGCAACAGTCAACCTACATATTGGAGAGAGGGACCATCATACCATATCCACACAAAAGCAAGCCAAGAAGGAGAAATAGAAAGGGACAGTCTCAACACATCAGCACACCAAGCCCAGAGGATGACATCCCTTCCCAGAGCTGCTAAGGCACAGAGGACGATAGGGCTGACAACAGATCAAGAGGTGTTGCCCCCTTACTGGAGCATACTGCAACAGAAGACAATACTGGGGACACACACTGGAAAGTGAGTCCACTTAAAAGCCCCTAAAGCGGGGCAAACCAAGAAGGGAACGTAACTGATCAGTAATGAGAGCAAAGCCAAGCTACAAAGCCCCCAAAAAGTCCCCCAAGTAGACATCCCCCTAGGAGGGGCAGCTCCCTGAAATTCCTTCAGGACTGGTGGGGAGATGGTCAAAAATCACCAGACACACCTGCAATTACGTATGTCTTCTTGTTTCTTTTCAATATTTTGTTTACTTGTTGTTTGGTCCATGTTATTGTTGGTATGCCTTGTTATAGAAGATAGACACAGACTTGATTTAAAAATGCATGGCACTAGATATGATTTTTAAATAGATGGGAAAAGATAGCTGGTTGCCTGGCAATGCTTTTGGAAATTTGGCAACTATTGGGCTGAAAACTTGTTGAGGCCAAGATGTTTCCTTAAAATTGAAATGTGGGATTCCAACTTCAGTAGCTATTCTAAATTGGTAATTCTATGATATTCTTCCTACAGCTTCTGATTGCATCCAGTTTCTACATTTGCTGAGTTTGATAGTGTTTCTTCTCTCGGTTTATCTTTAATGTCTTTTATACCTTCCTTAAAATGTTTAACCCATCTACTATCTGCTATTATATGCAAGGCAGTATTCCTGTAATTTGTTGCAAATCTTCAGTAATTTGGGGAGTTTTCCACTTGAATTTTACTATTTTCTAGGCTAGAAGGGTAAAAATTCACATATATTTTACAGATTATCCCTGTTAGTCTGGGTAGACTAGAGAAACAAATTCATTAACACTCAATTGTGTGTAATAGTTTTATATACAAGAGCAACTGTACATTAAGAAAACATCCCAACCCAGCCCAGGTCAAGGTCATAAATCTAATATTAGCCCTTATGTCTGATACCAATCCATAAATCCTCTTCAGACTCATTGAGCACATGCAATGACACCAGGAAAATCACAAGTTAGTGGGTAAAGAATCTTGTGTATCCAGTGGCAGTAGAAGCATCTCAGTGCTGGCAGGGGTCTCCCAGTGGCTCTTACAGTTTCCAGGACTTCCAAATCCTTTTGCAGCAGCAACATTCAAATGCATCAGTTTTTTGGTCTTCCTTATTCAATTCCTAATTTTCACATGCATATAAGGTGAGGAAAATGCCATGGGTTGGAGTGGGTGCACCTTAGTTCTCAAGGTAACATCCTTGCTCTTCAATTATCTACAGGCTTTTTGCAGTAGATTAACCTGATGCAATGTGGCTTTTGATCTCTCGACCGCTGTTTCCATGTTGCTATCATATTGTGAAGATTTTGGTTTGGGGGTTTTCTTTATAGGTGGCTCTGGTCATTTTCATTTATTTTAATGAGGTTATTTTAATTTATAATCATAGTTTTACTCCTTCCTGAATCCCCTTTAACTTCTCTTCTCACTCATGTAACTGCTAATTCATTAAAATGGATCAAGAGAATAAAGTACATTAGTATCTAAACAATCATATTCATGCCTTCTTTTCTTTTCTTCCTCCTTTCTACTCCACCCTCTCTGCACCCTCCCGATATCATAGCTCCCACCACTGGTCCTGAAGAGATCATCTATCCTGAATTCCCCATGTTTCCGGCTACAGTGTACATCCCCAGGTCTAGCTGAATTTCTAGATAGAATTGGGATCATGATAGTGGGTTGGAGGAAGCATTTGAGAACTAGAAGAAAGTTGCATATTTCCTTGTTACTACACTGTACCTTGACTAGCTCATCTCCATGCAACTCTTCTATTAGGGGATGTCGCTTCATATATTGATGGACTTTGGATTCCCAATCTGTACTATCCCTCATTTATAATAATATAAATTTTAGTTCTTTGATGCCCCAAACTGGAACCCTTTGACACCTCGTGGTCACACAGACTGGTGTGCTACTTCCATGTGGGCTTTGTTGCTTCTGAGCTAGATGGCTGCTTGTTTACTTTCAAGCCTTTAAGACCTCAAACACTATATCTTTTGATAGCTGGGGCACCATCAGCTTTCTTCACCACACCTGCTTATGCACACATTTGTCTTCAGTGATCGTGTGGGAAAGGTGAGCATCATGGAATACCAATTGAATAGAACAAAATGTTCTTGCACAGAGGAATTACTTAAGTGGAGGTCCAATGTCCATCTGCTGTCCTAATGCTAAACAAGTATATGCATGTTGATCTATTTCCCCATTATATATACATATATATATTCCCCCCATGTACATGCTTGTATTTAGACCTTTATAAATACCCTTTACCCTCCCCCCCACTCCATTCTTTCCTCTATTTACTTTTAATTTACTCTTATCCCACCATCATGCTCAGTCTCCATTGGGGTTTCAGTGTTTTCCCTCTGTCACATTACTCTTGATCAATCCCTATCGGCCCTCTCACACGCTTTTTGTCACTTGTTGTTCCCTTATTCTGGGGGTGATCAACATCACCTCCTTTTCCCATCCTTCCATCTCCCGTGTCCCCCTGACCCCCTCCCTCTGCTATGAAACCATCAGTCCTGTCATTTTTGCCTCCAGACTATTCACGCAGCCTATCTTATCTAGATAAACCTACAGAAACAACAATATGTACAAAAAACACAGGGATCCTAAGATGCAGCAATCGAAGAAAATAAAACAGTGATAACAATAAAGAAACCCCAATGTCTAATTATATATATATATGTAAAAAATAAAAATAATAACAAAATCAATACCTGCAAATAGTTCATCTGTTCATTGACCTACAGGAGTGTCCCCCTGTTGAGTCAGATGGGACACCCCACACCCTGGCCCCAAAGTATATCCTGGGGACTTCAGGCTCTGTTGTATACCCTTATTGTTTTGCCACGGTTTATTTGGGTCAGACAGGGTATAATCCTGACCCTGTTTTTCCACTGTTGTCCCGAAGAGTCTTGGGTCAGTGAGGGAAACTGTCTTTCATAGAGGGGCCACCCGTAAGATCCTCTGTGTGCAACGGCTTCTGTGAATGGGAATATCATCCTGAAGGTTTGGTGTACCAAGATGCACTCCATTCTCTCTTCCTTCCACTTCATTTGTTCTCATGTGCTGTCAGGCATATCTCACTACTCAAGCTGCTGACCTCAAAAGCAAACTTTCCTTGGGCGGGAGGTGGCTGTCCCCATAGTTGGGATTGGGTTGATTGCTCAGACCCATACACTGTTTCCACGCTCCATGTCATCACACTGCATTCACATCTTGGAACACCAGGTTTAAGTTTGGTCCCTCATTTTCTGTGGAGATATAGACAATACACTCCCCTTGGGTGGATTAGTACCCCATTTCCTCTCTACACATCACCATCTGTCCTCCTGTCTCCCCACCCCAGTTGGCTACCATATGTAGCCCTAGACTTGGTCTGGCCCCTACCATATCTCCTGGGCCACCCCCCAGGAATTGCTGTATACAGTAGGTTTTTCCTGATGCCACTTTTGCATTTTTTAAGCTTGCCTCAGCGGGCTCATGCTATACATGTTCATTTGCACTTGGCTAATTTCATTTAGCATAATTTCCTCCAGTTCTTCCCATGCGGTGAAGTGCTACATGCATTTATCGCTGTTTTTCAGCGATGTATAGTACTGTATTGTATGTATGCTCCACATCTTTTTAATCCATTCATCAGTTGATGGAAATTTGTACTGCTTCCAACTCCTTGTGA
>PVJH01012071.1:0-65961 GCA_004026705.1 Nesogale talazaci
TTTTGAGTCACGGTGACCCTTTAGGACAGGTGAGCAATGCCCATGTAGAGTTCCAAGGCTGTGTGAGTCCGGGTAGACTGGAGGAACAAATTCATAGACACGCATATGGATATAAGGAAAAGGTTTATATACAAGAGGAATGGAACACTGAGAAAGTATCCCAGCTCAGTCCAGTCCAAAGTTATAAGTCTGATATTAGCCCATATGCCCAATACCAGTCTATAACGTCTCCTTCTGACTCACGATGTCACAGGCCAGTGGGTGCAGAGTCCCGGTACTGGCGGGGGTCTCCCCATGGCTCTTCGCTTCCAGGGCTCAGGGTCCATCAACAGCATCCAGTGGTGGTAGAAACAACTCATCGCTGGCAGGAGTCCCCACGTGGCTTCTCCAGCTTCAGAGGTCTGGCTCCATCAGGATAAGGCCGTGTGACTTCTCCTCCAGCTCCTGCAGCTCCTCAGATGCTGCCATGTTTTGTCCGTGATTCATCACCTCCGAGACTAACTCCCAACAACCAGGGAGATAGCTTCGCGTTTTCACAAGTGAAATATCGCGAGATTTCCCAGAAGCCTCAGGAGAAAGTCATGCCCACACAGAAGCCTCATTGGCTACTCAATGGCTATCTCCAGATTAACAGACTAGACTCCATCCCTACGTCTCAATCATGAAATTAACATAAGCACATGACTGCTACAAAGGCTTTAAATCTTTTTTGAAAAAATAACTCTATTGGGGGCTTATAAAACTCTCAGCACAATTAAAAAAAATTTTGCGGGGGGGGGGGCATCACTGCCCTCTGGTGGTCGTGGGAGCTACCCAGCGCTGCTCCTGAGAGCCTCTGCTGGATTTGAACCATGAGCCGCAGTCCTGTACTCAACCACTTACGCCACTGGGGCTCAGCCCCTCACCACAATTCTTTTTTTTCTTGTTTGTTTGTTTTTTGGGCATCACTGCCCTCTGGTGGTGGGAGCAGGAGGCCCAGCCCTTGCTCCTGTGGAGCCGCTGCTGGAATTGAACCTCCATCCCAGTGGGCTGCAGTCCTGTGCACAACCACTACGCCACCGGGGTTCAGCCCCTCACCACAATTCTTGCATGCATCCATTGTGTCATGCACATTTGTACATTTGTTGCCATCCTTATTCTCAAAGCATTGGCTTTTAACTTGAGCCCTTGGTATCAGCTCATTTCCCCCCTTCTTCCCTGCCCACGAGCTTCCTCATGAACCTTTGATAATTTATAAATTCTTATTATTTTGTCATGTCTTACACTGTTTGACTTCTCCCTTTTTCTCCCACTTTTCTGTTGTGCATCGCCCAGGGAGGGGGTATATGTAGATCCTTGTAATCAAGTCCCCCTTTTTACCCCAGAAAAAAAATGTTTTTGAACTAATTGTAGTAATAATTGTACAATTATGCTTGATCTATTTTAATTATGGAATGTTATGACATCTGTAAGAGCTCCCAATAAAATGATGAACAACAACAACAACAAAAAGCCCAAGCAAGCCAAAACAAAAAAAATAATAATAATTCTTGGGCTGAGCCCCGGTGGCGTAGTGGTTGTGCGCAGGACTGCGGCCCACTGGGACGGAGGTTCAATTCCAGCAGTGGGGCTGGGCCTCCTACTCCCACCACCAGAGAGCAGTGCTGCATCCCCCCAAAAAGTAATAATTCTTTTGAACAAAAATATAAATTAAATAAATTATTTATTGCTTCCATAAATGGCTTTGGCTGGCTTGTGGAGTGGAGTATCAGCAGGTACTTAATTGAAAGAGGTAGGTGTGCTGGCTCACAGAAGAGTTGAGTTGAGTGCCTTTGGACTGAGGTTCATGCTAAATATATGCCCTCTGGCCTTTGGTTGGCAGCTCTAAAAGCGCTTTGTAATATTGTGTGAGCAGGGCAGAGAGTCATGTGTCCTTCCAAGGCTGAACCTGAACTCATCTCTTGGCTCAGCTTTCAGCCAAGCAGTAGACGGGCTTGTCGGGAATAATAACACAAGAGGGCGCTGCACTCCATGGCACAATTGGCTAGGCACGTTTATAGGAGGAATTATGGTCAGGGCAGGCAGGCGTTTCAGGACTCCAGGAAACACAGCTGCAAAGAGTGCTTTCACAGCATCATTGTGGGGATTGTAATTAGTGATGAGACGTGCACATGTGCGGATCCTTGAGTGGAAAACCAATTTGCTTTGCCAACTTTCACATCACAGTAACAAGTTGAAAACTGTGTCACAGAGGGTTCTCTAGAGAAATAAAACCAGGACACTAGTAATTCTCTTTAAATATTTATATAGAAAGAAGAGTATATAAGATAAGAAAGTAACAGTTAAGTAATCTATAAAGCAGTACAAATGGCTTGGTGCAACTCACTTGGGTGAGACAGCTAGAAGACTGGCAGTCCTTCAAGTCTTGAGGGCCGCTGAGTAGCCCTCTGTAGAGCAATTCAGCCTATCTGGTCACAGGCAGCAAATGGCAGAGCAGGTCACCAGGTCACCAACAGTCAGCCAGATGACAGAGTCCAACAGTCCCCAGCTCAAGAGATGTCTATCCCAGGAGCGTGGCGAAGCAGGGCTAGAAGGAAACTCAACTCACAGCTCCACAGTCTACGATCAGGTGTCCCATGGGTAGTGTTGCTTGGAGGTTGAGGCACAGGACGAACAAAGCAGCTGTCTGGTCCAAAGATTCAAAAGCAAGAGAGAGAGAGAGAGAGGATGGGACTCGCTGAGCCCTTCCTATCTCTGCCCTTCAATTCATCCCATGTGTTCTTTATTCATGCCATCACAATAAACCCACCAATCTTCTGTGGCCGTGTTGGCATAACAAACCTGCCCATCACAAAAACGAAGGGCTCTATGGTTCCTGCTTTGCTGTTGTCCTGAATTCCCAGTCTCCTCTGGTCCACGCATCCAGCCACGGTCAAGGCCACCATGCCTTTGGACATCACTGTGGATAGTGAAACCCTGGACCCCCGTCTCTGTGGATCTGTTTGCAGATGACGCTCCCAAGACAGCAGAAGACTTTCACACTCTGAGTGCTGGGGGAAAAGGACTGGATCACAAAGGTGAGTGGGTTCACAGAATTATCCTTGGGTTTATGTGCCACTGTGGCGACATTGTGCTTGGCAATGGCACTTGTGGCAAGGCCATCTACAGGGAGAATGACAGATCTTCATCCTGAAGGCATCCTGTCCAGGCCAATACTGGACCCAATCTGAATGGTTCTGCTTTTTATTTGAAGGCAAAAGGGGGGCGAGTTGGATGCTGGGGGCACCATGTAGAGCTTTGGGTTCAGGGACGCAAGTAGGTCACTGTTGCTGAATGTGGGTCACTCTTGTCACCGTCATCTGCCTTTCATGTTTTACCTTAGCCACTAGACCAGTGGTTCTCAACCTGTGGGTCGAGACCCCTGGAGGGGGGTTGTCAAACAACCCTTTCACAGGGGTCCCCTAAGACCATTGGAAAACACATGTTTCTGATGGTCTTAGGGACTGAGACTCTGCTCCTCTGTCGTCTCCAGGCAGATCCACCCACATATGAGTGCTCGGCATGAAGACTGTTACCCATGTTACACCATGCTTCAAGACAACATTTCATTGATTTGTCATTAGAAATAAATACTTCACGATAGGTAATGACATATTGTCTTTGTGATTAATCACTATGCTTTCATTATGTTCAATTTGTACCAATGAAAACACAACCGATCATGATTCATAACAGTAGCAAAATTACAGTTATGAAAATAATTTTAGAGCTGAGCCCCAGTGGTGTAGTGGTTGTGCGCGGGACTGCAGCCCACTGGGTTGGAGGCTCAAATCCAGCAGCAAGGCTGGGCCTCCAACTCCCACCACTAGAATGCAGTGATGCCCGCAAAACAAAAACAAAAAGAGAATAATTTTATGCGTAGGGGTCCCCACCACATGAGGAAAAGCATGAAAGGGTTGTGGCATGGGGAAGGTTGAGAACCCTTGGACTGGACCATTCCTTGGGTAGCTTGGGAAATCATGCTTCCACTTGTTGTTGCGATGGCCTCTATGTGTGTTCACTCTGGGTCTTTAGATGCTCATCTTCCTATTCCCCTCCATGACTAGGTGTGCAGAGTTAAGGATGAAAAACAAAACCTAAACAAGAAATATCTTGATGCCTGCAACAAGATAAAACCACTAGGGTGTGACTCCAGGCCTAGGGAGCTCTAGAAAAGACAGAGCTAATTTATCGAGCAACAGAACCAGATCAAGAGTGGGCAAATGGAGGGACCTTTCTGGGGCAAGGGAAAGATACAATTGTGCAAGTTCATAAAGTTAAACCTTTCAAGTCTGCACCTTTAAAATATATACCCAATATCTTTTTTATTCGTTCTTCTTTCCCTTATATACTCTATGTGATCTTAACCCAAAGGCTGAGAAATGATCATTTTCCTCATACACTTTATTATTATTTATAAAGAATATCTTTGGGAAAAATTAATTATGCCACAATTTTGAACTGTTTTCACCAGACTGAAGCCAGGAGAACTTGAGTCTCTTCCTGGTGAAAAATCAGAGACCACAGCCTTCGGTATGGATGGCCACTCAACCTTAAAAACAAAAACCAAAAAACTCACATGAAAATTATCATCTATAACTTATCAAGGGAGGGAGGGGGAAGGAACAGGGAGCTGATATCAGGGGCTCAAGTGGGAAGAGAGTGTGTTGAAACTGATGATGGCAGCCTATGTGCAAGTGTGCTTGACATACTGGATGAATGCACGGATTGTGATAAGAGATGTAAGAGACCAATCCAAAGGCATTCCATATAAACAAAAACAACCCAACTCCTCACAATTGCACCAGTAGATGACATCATGACAAATGGAGACACGATGGAAACGGCTCAGGATTCCATTCGGGTCCACAATCAAGATTCCCGGCAGCGCCAGGCAAGAAGCCAAAGAATGCATCGCCCCCCAGCCTTCTTTCAAGGATCCAGGAGCAGAGACGTCCCTTTGAGAGCCAAGCCACCGGATTCCGGATCGCCTCCTAGGCAGAGGGGAGCTGGACAGAGAATAAAGAAGACCTCAGAAGAGCTGCTCTCTTTGACCTTGAAAGGGCTATGGACTTCCCGGAGGAAGGACAGACAGACTGCGCCTCAGACGTGAGCTGGCAGGCTCTGTGTCCTTGGATGCGCTTGCAGGAAAGGAGCAGCATGCTTGGTAAAGTAACGGCTCAGGTAAAGGAGGCAGCCCCTCGGTGACATGGATTGGCAGGGTGGCTGTGACAAGGGACTGAATGTAACCATGTGGAGATGGTGCATAGCTAACCAGCGGGCACCTCGTCCCCACGGGTTGCAATGACGTGCCAGCACCCCAACAGCACCTCCTGCTAACAATCACCAGAGGGCAGGGCCGCCTCGCTTTCTAGAGCTCCACTGCAAAGCTGTCGGAAGAGTTCGGTCTGTGAAGGCTCTGGAAAACAAACGGTAGTGTTTGGTGGCCATGTGTTTTTCATTTCCATCCGTATTATTGTGCCGAAGGTCTCCCTCTGTTTCTTAGGACCCTTTCCCCCAGCCAGCACTGTTTGTAAGATCTGCTTGCCGTGCCGTGGTACAACGATTTCCCTCCCTGCTTCTTCACCGGGTGGAATATTCCAGAGTGCACATCCACGGCTTCTGACCTGCTGACCTTTTCCCGCACCGCGCCCAGTGCCCCAAGGACCACGCGTCATTTGGTGATGACATATGCTCGGACGTGTCTTCTGATGCATCTGTGGGGGGATTTCCCTGGATGATGCGGCCGCGGGCCTCCGCGCTCCGATCCACCTCCACTCTGGGCCTGGCTAGAACTGGCCCTGTGCGCTTCTCCTTTCTCCCACCGAGCGGCCGCGGCGGCTGCGAACTGCTGACCTGCGGGTCACAGCCTGACACGTGGACACTCTACCACTGCTGCTCCGGAACCCGACAGTTACAGGGGCCTGTCACACTTTCATGCCCTCGCACCTCTCCCTACTTCTTAACGGCCCCCAAATTCTTGGTGCGAAAACAGCTCAGCGACATTTTAAGTACGAACAGGCAGTATTTTCTGTGACTCCTTTGATCTCGGCGGTCTCCTTGTCAAGCAGGTGCTGTTGGGTCTCTCGTCGTTTACTTTCCCAACCAGGTGCTGCTGACCAAGATCGGACCACGAGGCATTACTCCGTGCCAATACCTGTTAGCGCCCTTAAAAAAAATGAACAAAGGCTGAGCCCCGGTGGTGTAGTGGTTGTGCGCGGGACTGCGGCCCACTGGGATGGAGGTTCGATTCAGAGCAAAGGCTGGGCCTCCTACTCCCATCACCTGAGGGCAGTGATGCCCAAACAAACAAACAAACAAACAAACAAAAATGAATAAAAACCCGTGGTCGCCTGAACCACAAAAAAATCGTTGTTCTCCTAGATTGTGAAGCCTTTCTTCCCAGGAGCCTCTGGACTAAACCTGGGAAGGTAAGACATGGTGTGGCCAGGAAGCGTGGCGAGTGATTGATGGAGGGCTTCTGCCTTCCACGTGACCTGCCCTCGACGTGCCTGGGACTCGCCAGGTTAGGCTTGCAGGCATGTCCTCAGGGAGCAAGGTGCTAAGTAAGGTGACCAGACGCCCCACTTTTTAACAACCCCACTTTTTAACAATTTGTCCCGCGTCCTGCGGCATTTGAAAATTAAATAAATATATTGCAATACTATTTTTTGTGTTCTGTGAACATTTTTTTTAAGTTGATTTTTTTGTGTGTGTGGGCATCACTGCCTCTGGTGGTCGTGGGAACTGCCCAGTGCTGCTCCTGGGAGCCGCCGGCTGGATTTGAACCGCCAAGCCTGCGGGCCGCGGTCCTGCACACAACCACTTATGCCACCCGGGCTCAGCCCTCTGTGAACATTTTTGTTGCTCCATAGAGACCAAATTTTTCATCAAGAACACCCCCATTCCACCCCCCAGTCCTCACCCCCGGTCAATGGCATCCTGCTTAAAATCTGGTCACTGTATGTGAAGGCCACACACACTTGGAAAAACTAAGCACTCAAGATACAAACGAACAAAACAACAACGCGGTGCTGACCCAAGACAGAGTTCCTGAGAGTTAGGAAAGAAAGCGGGATGGAGAAAGGAAAGCCAGAGAGGGAGCAGGATGAGTAGCGACCGTCCGTGGGGAACAGCTCACGAGGAAGGAATACGACGTGCGTGCGTGAGAGGAAAGCTGTGTCCATGTTCTTCCTGTCTAGCCCGTCGTGAACGGCAGGATGGCAGGAGTGGGAGGTGAGGACACCGCGAAGCTGGGGATGTGCCCGGGACACCTTCCCTCGATGGAGAGCGAGCGAACCCCTGCCCCGGCACTTGGAGAAGGACCTGTGTGGGGTCCAAGGGCTGCTGTGGCCTGGCCGCTCAAGCTTTGGGCATATTGGTCATGCCTTCCAACCCACCAGCTTCCCCAGGGAGAAGGAGGATGCTTTCTGAAGACCCTCCATGAAGACCCACCCCCTCAGGACTTCACCAGGGCTGCGCCAGTGTCTTCTTGCGCATGATGATGAGTGAGATTGGCAAGGGCGTTTTGGGGCTGGTGGGATTTCATGGGGGCAGCAATGCCCAGCATTAAAAAGGCACCCAGAGGAGCAGTGCAGTGCGCTGTGCCAAGGGCAGTGGAATCGCTGAGAAAAGAGGGAGAGCGTGTTCGCCCAAATGCAAGAATGAGATCCGTGATGCCCAATCGGTTATGTAGAAACTGGAATGGGTCTCGTTTTTTTTCTGCGCTTATTTCCAACAAAAGCAACAATGAATTTCTTTCTTTCTTTTTTTTCTTTTTTGGCATCACTGCTCTCCAGTGGTGGGAGTAGGAGGCCCAGCCCCACTGCTGGAATTGAACCTCCGTCCAAGTGGGCCGCAGTCCTGCGCACAACCACTACGCCACCGGGGCTCAACCTGAATTTCTTTTCTTAAGCGTAATTCATAGGGCGAAGTACAGCACCAATGAAACAAAATATACCTTTGGTTCTTTGTGGTGTCCTCCCCTCCCACTATCACCAACCCAATCCTGCCTTTCAGTATGGGCCTAGACAGGAACATGGACACAGGTACAGATATGATTCCAGGACACATGCCATCCAGGTCAGAGAAACCCCTCAGGATCAGAAAGGGAGTTCTGATACCAAAAGGGTGGGGAGAGGCTGTGGAGAGGGAAGGCCTGGGGTGGTGGTCAGGGAGATAGTGGTTGGTATCAGATATAAAAGGGTGGGAGAGAGGGTAAAAAGAAGATCTGATACTAAGGACTCAAATAAAATGTAATGTTTAGAAAATGATGGCAACAGATGTACAAATGTGCTTGATACAATGGGTGTATGGATTGTTCGATAAGAGCTGTAAAATTCCCCAGTGAAATGATCTTTAAAAAAGTAATTTATGCTCACTACAGAGTATGTGATATATCTATATCTATATCTATATCTATACCACTTCCTTTCCCATCACTTTAAAGACAATCTCTTTGTACTTTTGGGGGACTTTCTTGCGAGTGGTCCTTCTCTACATATAGATGCTGTTAGTTTGGGTAGACTACAGAAACAAATCCATGGAAACGCTCTTGTGTGTATAAGAAAGAGTTTTTTATACAACAGCAACTGTACATTAAGAAAACATCCCAAGCCAGTCCAATCTGAGTCCATAAATCCGGTATCAGCACAAATGTCTGATCACAATCCATAAGTCCTCTTCAAGCTCACAAAGTATCTGCGATGACACCAGGACAATCACAGGCCAGTGGGTGCAGAGTCTTGTGCATCCAGTGGCTGTAGAAGCAACTCGGTGCTAAAACCAGGGCCCAGGGTCTACCAGCATGCTGCCATGTGTCTTGTCAGCTGCAATATCTCCCAGGAAGTGAGCCTTGTCAGTAGAGCGTCTCCAAGAGACTGAGGAGTGCGTCTCTCACCTCCAAGGGGGAAATGCGCTCAGATTTCCCAGAATTCTCAGGAGGAGGCCATGCTCACACAGAAGTCTCCTCAGCTATCTCCAGATTGACAGGCTAGACTCCACCCTGATGCTCTTAATCCTCAAATTGACACCAGATTAGGTGACTGCCACAGGTGCTATTTAACACAGTCACTTAGCAGAGCATTGTAAACTCTTACTCACTCATTATAATCCATTATAATCATTTTTTTTCCCAAAGGCCAAAGTGGTTTATTAGGGGATTGAAGGGAGTTAACAGAGGTGAGAGAACTGGGCAGAGTTGTTCTGCAGGTTACTGTAACAGTTGTTATTAAACTGCTCACCTATAGAAAGTTGAATTGGCAATTTGCTTGATATAGTTACAATGACAAAAAGAAGTAGCCGAGGCTGCCTACTTATTGATAGCCATAAACCTTATCGGATCTGGTTCCTTGGTTAGAGGCTTAGGGTCTTGGTTCATGAGACATCCCAGTTAACTGGCTTAATAAGGCGTTCATTGCGTAGCGCAAGCAGATATTCAAGACACAAAAACCGCTTTCTATTCTCCTGCAGCCTTGCTAATGGTGGCTTGTCTGCTGAGGACCTCATGAGACAGTGGTGTCAGCTTGGTCACATCCAAGGTGGTGAGATCCTGCTGAGAAAGATGAAGCTGACCCAGAGTGACTCCGGCCTCGCTCCCCGCCATCTTGCTCATCAAACTATTATCATTTTGAATGTTCCATTCCACAGTTCTATAACTCAGCTACCTGTGTGGTTATGGATTTAGACTCGACTCACAGTGATTCTAGGTACAACAGACCGAAACACCGTGCGGTCCTGTGTTGCCCTCACCGTTGTTTGCCATGTGTGAGCCCCCTGTATCACTCCCTCATTGAGAGTCTTCTGCTATTTCTCTGACCCTCTGCTTTTCCAAGTCTGGCGTCTTTTCCCAGGACCTGGTCTCTCCTGGTTCCTGATAAGGTGTCAAGAGTCGGTGAGACAAAGTCTTGCCACCCTTGCTTCTAAGGCGCATTTTGACTTGTGCTCTTAGATCCATATTTTGTTCATTCTCTCTTCCAATGATTAATGGATGCCTGCAGCTATTTCTTCTAGTTTTGACTCGAACCCCATCAGCAAAGAAAGGGCCTCAAAGCTCTGCTCCAGTTGAATGACATCTTTGAGGTGGACTCTACCTGAGAGGAGGCAGCTCTTGCCTGTCACATTTTGAGAGGCTTCCAACCCGAGGGCTTGGTCTTCTGGGACTTTTATCACTCAATGATCTACTGCTGTCCATGAGGCTAATGCCCCAGGAGTGGACAGCCTATTCCTTCTTCCTAGTCTGTAAAGTGACCAGATTTTAAGCGAGACACCATTGACTGGGGGTGGGGGTGGGGTTCTTGATTAAAATTTTGGTCTAGGGGCTGAGTCCCGTTGGCGTAGTAGTTGTGCGCGGGACTGCAGCCCGCTGGGATGGAGGTTCAATTCCAGCAGTGGGGCTGGGCCTCCTACTCCCACCACCGGAGAGCAGTGATGCCCCCCCCCAAAGAAAATTTGGTCTATATGGAACAACAAAAATGTTTATAGAGGGCTGAGCCCCAGTGGTGGAGTGGTTGAGTGCGGGACTGCGGCCCACTGGCTTGGCAAATCAAATCCAGCAGCAGCTCTCCAGGAGCAAGGCTGGGCCTTCCACTCCCACCAGGGGGCAGTGATGCCCCCCCCAAAACAAAACAAAACAAAAATGTTCATAGAATGCAAAAATAGTATTGTAATATATTTATTTAATTTTAAAATGCTGTGGGACACATTGTTAAAAAGCGGGATGTCTGGTCACCTTACTTAGTCGAGAAGTTGTTCATGAGTGCTGACTGCTGGAATTGGAAGTGCTGTGGCCATAGCTTCCCATACCACAGCAACAGAAAAGCCCCTAGAGGAGGACAAAGTGACAGACAAGTGGTGGCTTCTTAGGATAGACTACCAGACTGGACGTATATTGATATCCGAGGGCCTAATTGTCCATCCTCCTTCTTTGGAGGGAGAGACTATGAACATTTTATAGATACCTATTGTCAGTGATTTTCAGAAATGTTGTATCAGTTAGAGTCTCACTGGAGACCACTTCACTCCCTGCTTCACGGATGGTATGGTTTTAACACACACACACACACACACACACACACACACTTGCCTGATTTGCAGTTCTTTTGTGACTACATCTTTCCCCATGGCTCCTCTTCTTTTGGGAATTGTCTATTCAAGTCCTTCACAACTGTGTAGCCTTTTGTTTCAATCTCTGGAGAATCCTGTGTCCCAGATTTTTCATTCTGCCTTAAAAAAAAAAAAAATACAGCTGTTCCCATCACCAAATCCTTTGGAAGGTTCCTTCCAACTTCAAGTTCCTTTGCCATGACAATGCTCGGTAGCCAGACAGGGATGTGTGTGTGTGTGTGTGTGTGTGTGTGTGTGTGTGTGTGTGTGTGTGTGTGATGCCTGTGCAGGTCTCCTACAGAAGGTCCAGAAGGAAAATCAGGTGACCTTAGCTGGACCTGTTCCAATTCAAGCCCCCAAACCAGGTGGGCGTTATACCTGGGGGTGGGGGTGGGGGTGGGCCCAAACTAAGCCCAGGTGGACTTGATTTAGCCAACGGAGTCAACTACTACCCACGGCTACCCAGCCTGAGGCTTAACATACCCTGGTGGTGGGAATCCCTGAGCCCAGGTCACCATGTGTGGGCGTGCAGTCCCACGAGGGCGCCCGTGGTCAGTTGTGGGCCCAGCGTGGTTTGGCACGCGCCCTGAAATAGCGTGTCCTCTTTTGAGACTGTAAAACCGGAAACTTCTCCTGTCCTTCATAAAAGACTACCTTGGATCACAGACCAGGCTTCGGCCTGCATTCTTTCCTGTGGGAAGCCAAGAACGGAGGTATTTCCCACCGAGAAACCTCCCAATAGGACCAGGCTGGAGTGGCTGAGGGCATCGTGAGCCTGCAAACAAGCCTCAGGTTGCTGCACGGCTACTGAGCTTTGCTGGAAATCAGGATGTGTGGGGTATACTGGAATGATGGGGGGTGGGGGCTGCACAAACAGATAGCTACATGTTCTCCTGGTTATGGGCTACAGTACAAACATTTTTCATTGTCAGAGGAAGTGGGGTGGGCGGAGGAGATGCTGAGTAACTCTTCTTTGAAAAGTGTGGGGTATGATAGGCCAAGTACATTTGGGAACCTGCACCCCAGATAGAGTCTCTTAGAGGAAAGGAGGGATGGGGGAAGGTGGTGGTGGTCTGTCTGGATTTAGTTTTCTTTTTTCTCACCTTTTAAAGATACTCCCACAGAGACTCAGGACTTCCCCACCCCACCCACCCCCACTTCTTTATTGTGATTCAGAGTGAGTAAATAAAGGGTTTCTCTTCAGAGCAGAGGTGTGTGTTTAGAGGAAACATGCCATTAACTGCTTTCATGAGTCACATGGTGCATCTGCATCTGCTGCGTCCCCAGGCGGGGGAAACCCACTTTCTCCCCTGCTTTTCCAGTGCCCTGCCCCCAGTTCAGCACGTGCTCCCCTCAGGAGGCCCTGAGGAGTTAAAGGGCTGATGCCCTGCTCTGAGGCTGCAAACCCAGATGCTGGGGCTTGAGCCCACCCACAGGAGACTCAAGTCAGGCAGGGTGGTGGGCTTCTGAAGGCCTTGGGACACTTCTGCTCAGCACACACTGGGTCACCAGGGGGCCACTGGCACTGACACCCAACCATCTCTAGACCCAGGGCGGGTTGTTAGGGTGCTAGATACAAGGGCAGGGGTCCTGTCCCTCCCATGCCTGCAAAGCTCCCCCTAGAGGAGGTGGGAAAGACATCAGGCAGCCATGAGATGCCCATGAAGACTCCAAACTCAGCCAGGTGGGCGGTACACCACACCAGGTCCAGACTCCTGACGCCCCCCAGGTGGGCTTAACCCAGTTATTGGGGTCATCCATGCCTGCCCCTAGCCAGGGGGTGGGCCAGAAGAAAGGCAGGGAGCACCTCCCGCCCCCCACAACACTGGGCCCCTTGCTCTCTGGCCTCTGAGGCCCCTTGCCCCTAGCTCACTCCATTCCTGGGACTCACCCCCTCACCCCCAGTACCACACCTCTGGGTGTACTTTTCCATGAGGTTGCCTGTGTCTTGTTGGGACTGTAAAACCTGCAACTCGTCCTGTCGTTGGTAAAAACCCACTTGGAGTCAACTGCTCTCAGCGGTCAGAACGCAGGGGTGGAGCAGGCTTGGCGGCCCAAGGGGCGAGCTACAGGCACATGCCCCCCCCAAAAAAACCAAACCCACTTGGTTTACAAGACGAGCCTCCTGTGAATTCTTTCATCGGGGAAGCCAAGACCCGAGTGGCAGTCCCCACTTGAGAAACCTCACGGATGACCTGGTGGTACAGGAGGTGACGCTCCAGGCTGCAGACGGAGAGGTCGCAGGTTCAAGCCCACACTGCTTGGCTGACAGGGTCATTCTGAGCAGGAAGCTGCTCTGTCCCAGTGAGTGTTGGGCTTGCTGACACTTGGCCAGTCGGTCAATCATGGGTGTCGCGGGCACTTGCAGGAGACCAGGTGTGTGCAGAAGCAGCGTTCTGGAGCTGGCCCAAAGGTCCCAAGTAGAGAAGTAACATTGTGTCCTCTCCCTCCACCCCTCAGCTGTGGCTCTGGGGCCGCTGGCAGCCAGAGTGACATTCCCCCAGGGCACCCTTCCCTTTCTCCTTGCTCCTTCCCCACCACGCCTGGAGCTCAAACCCGAAGGCCTTTCACCCCCAAGCCAGCTGCACGCCTCCCCAACCTGGTCAGCTCTGCAGACCCCACCCTGCCGCCCCCAGGGGGGCTGTTGGGGGAGCCTTGGCTTGGGGGTGGGGGGAGGGTTGACTGCCTCGCCCTGGCTGGCTCAGCCTCAGGCTAAATGGGCCCTTCCTGCTTCAAGGAAGAGGGCGCTGGTGTTAGGCTGGGGTGTTCTCCAAACCTTGCCTGGCATCCCTGGGCACCAATTCCCCTGACCTTCCCCCGCCCCACCCCAGCTCCAGAGCGAGCAGAGCACACTCATGACCTGCTTTCTCCTGGGGGGATAGGGAGGGATTGCAGCCATTGTAAGTGTGTGTGTGTGTGTGTGTGTGTGTGTGTGTTAGGTACAGGACCTGCAAGGGTCTCATGATCGCCCTGCCTGTGGCAGCCCCAAAGGCAATCCATCTCATTCAAGAACTTCCTTTTTGGCAAGGACTCTACCCCGCAGGATGTCCATTCCGGGGACTGGCAACAGGTCCCAAGTGTGAGAGAGGAAGTCTCCCCAGCCTCGCGTCTAAGGAGTACTCTGACAGCACTTCCTCCAAGCCTAAAGTGACCAGATTTTAAGCGGGACACCATTGGTTGAGGTGTGGGGGGAGTTCTTGATGAAAAATGTGGTCTATATGGAGGAACCAAAATGTCCATAGAACGCAAAAATAGTATTGTCCTATATTTATTTTAATTTTAAAATGCCACGGAACATTGGATTCCATTGTTCTTCTGGACCAGAGGTTCTCAATTTCAGGGGTCAAACAACCTTTTCATGGTCTTAGGAACCGAGACACCACTCCTCTGTCCGTTCCCAGGGGGGTCTGCCCACAGGCAGATAAAGGTCAGCATAACATGAGGAACTGTATTCAAGGGTCTTGCGGCTTTAGGAAGGTTGAGGACCACCGTTCTGGCCCTATGTCATTGATCTTGCTGGCCGACAGGGCAATTCAGGCATACCTGTTCTCGTGCGTCCGAGGGGATTGAAACTGCCTTGACTTGGGGCACGCACACCCGAGTGCTCCGGGCACATCCCTTCAGTGTGGTTTGCAACTCTGTAAAGCAAAGCAAGATGGTCACAGCTGGATGGCTCCATCCTGAGCTCCCCAGACCTTATCTCAATCGGATGTGACTCCAGGACATGTTTTTTAGAAATGACTTGCATCACTGCCTTTAGCTTTCCCAGATAACTTTTACAACACACTTTGACATCATTAAATCATAAAATGCCCCCAAATAATGTAAAAGGAGTCATAAAAAGGAAACTACCACAGGAAATGCAGGTTTCAGGGTTGTATCCTCTGACCACCCTTATTTACTCTGTACCCTGAGCAAACAATCTGAGTAGCTGGACTCCATGCAAAAGAACTCAAGGAAGGATCAAGAATAATGACACAACCTTGAGGACTTGACGAAAGTCAGCGAAAGATGACATGTTCCACAGAGAAAACAAAGATCCTCCCCACTGAACCAACAAGCGATCTCCTGATGAATACAGAGGCAATGAACGCATTTCATTTGTACTTGGGTCCACAATTGAAGTGCCTGGAAGCCACTGTCAAGAAATCCGATGACGAGTGACCTCGTGTGCATACAGAGGTGGACAAGGAATAAGGAAGATGGAAAAAAGAATTGACGCCTTTGAATCATAGCATCGGCGCAGGGTATTAAACACACCAAGGGCTGTGAGAAGAACAAACAAATCTGTCTTGGAAATACTGCCAGCACACTCCTGAGAAGCAAGCCAGAGCAGACTTCCTGTTGTGTGCTTTGAAAATGCTCTCCGGAAGGGTCGGTCCTGGGAAGGGCAGTGTGCCTGGAACGGCGGCAGCCAGGCTGACAAAAGAAGGTCCTCTGTGAAGTGGACGGGGCAAGTGGCTGCAGCAGTGGGCTCAACCCTAACAGACTGTACAGATGTCACGGGACTGAGCCAGCAGGCCGGCTACAGGCCCACGAGGAGTCAGAACAAGACAGCACAATCCCAGGTCAGGCTTCAATGCACCTCCCAGAGCACAAGGACAGCAACGAATCCTTCTGTCCCGTGTGGGGTCACAGTGGGTTAGGATCAATGGCAGCTTCCACTTTGGGGCCAATATGAATAAAGCTGCTATGAACACTCACAGATAGATTTGGGGGGGGGTATGGACATAAGTTGGCAGTTTGCTTGGGTAAAGACTGAGGAACAAGATTCCTGGATGCATACATTAAGATGACCTCTAACGTTGTAAGAAACTGCAAGCCTGTCTTCCACAAGTGACGATCCCATGGATTGTACAGGCATGAAAAGGGTCTTGCAAACACCAAAGGATTAGACACCTGCTAGGTTGTGTTATAATTATTTTGATTGGAATCGTGGTGGGTTATCACCCGTTTTGCTTAGGGCGCATGCAATTTGTGAGAGGAGATCTGTTCATGGTGTGCATAGTGGAAGTCCTTGCGAGGCCCCACTTCCCTGGGACCAGAAGAATGAGAAGTTGCCCACCGACCCCTGCTGACTACTCTGAGGACCCTTCAAAAAGTGCGTGGAAATTTTTCACGATCTTTTCTTCCCATGTGCCCACAAACCTTTGGAGTCGGTTCTGACCTGGAGCCACCCTGTAAGTTCAGAGGGTTTCTCTTTATGGGAATAGAAAGCCTCGTGTCTTTCTCTGGTGGTTTCAAACTGCAGACCTTTCTTTCCGCCAGCAGTCCAATGTGTTGTTAGTCTTTGTTCACTAGAGGCACAAACCCAAAGAGAAAACTCTATATGAAAGAGGAACGGTGCCTTAAGAAAACACCCAAGTCCAGTCCAGATGAAGTCTGGACGTCCGAGAGGAGACCCTAAACCTGATACGCGCCCATCAGTCACTCTGCGGCTTCACGTAGGAAGATCGATCACAAGTTGGTGGGTGCAAAGTCCTGTAGATCCACTGTCAGCGGA
Organism: Nesogale talazaci; assembly: GCA_004026705.1. Classification (NCBI taxonomy): domain Eukaryota; kingdom Metazoa; phylum Chordata; class Mammalia; order Afrosoricida; family Tenrecidae; genus Nesogale; species Nesogale talazaci. The sequence continues at coordinate 16,625 of PVJH01012071.1, forward strand.
CGAATGCACCTCCAGCCTCTGGCTGCCCTCGGCTTGGCTGCATGTGGCTTGTCAACAGAAGGGTGAAGCAGAGAGACAGTGTGATCCACCCCCCCCCCCCCTGGGGAGAAAGGGAGGAAAGTTCCTAGAATCCTCAGGAGAAGGCCACGCCCACAAGGAGGCATCCTCAGGCTGTGACCTGATGGACAGGCTAGACCCCACCCCTATTGTCATTTATCAAGTGGACAGCAAGTTATGTAACAACGGCAAGCCACTCCAAGACCAGGGCTCTCCTTTGATAGAGGACTCAAGATAACGAAAAGACCTGGCTTACTGGTCTCATGCACACACGAGCAGAACCCCCAAGACTATGGATGGCCCTGGTTCACGCTTCAGGCCCAGAAGTGAACTCATGGCGCAACTTTCACCAAAAACGTAGGTGACATATAGAGTACTTATTAAGGGTTGGGTTTGTCACTGCAAGGGAAGCAGTTCAAAACCACCAGCCACTCGGCAGGAGAAAGAGAAGGCTCATCAAGAGTTCCAGTCTCAGAACTCAGAAACTCACAGGGCAGCTCTACCTGGTCCTACCTAGAGGTCTCTCTGTGTCAGCAGTGACGAGGGGGCAGTGGGTTTGGCTGGGTTATTGTGTGTGTGTGTGTGTGTGTGTGTGTGTGTGTGTGTGTTTCTCTAGTCTACCCAAACTAACACAGTGTCGATGGGATCAGGTACCAGGAATCAAAGAACAAAATTTCATATCATAGTAAATGAGGGGGAGTTTAGAGTGGGGACCCAAAGCCCATCTGTAGGCAACTGAACATCCTCATACAGAAGGGTCTTAGGGAGGGGATGAGCCAGTCAGGGTGCAGTGTAGCAACAATGAAACATACAACTTTCCTCTAGTTTTTTAATACTTCCTCCCCACCCCACTACCACCCCACTATCATGATCTCAGTTCTACCTTACAAATGCGACTAGGCCAGAGGATGTACACTGGAACATATAGGAACTGGAAACACAGGGAATTCAGGACAGATGAACACTGTAGGACCAGTGGTGAGGGTGGAGAGAAGGTGGGGTAGAATGGCGGAAACAGTCACAAGGATCTGCAAATATCCCCCTCCCTGGAGAATGAAAACAGAAAAATGGGTGAAGGGAGACGTTGGAAAGTGTAAGACATGACAAAAGAATGATAATTTAGGGGCTGAGCCCCGGTGGCGTAGTGGTTGTGCGCGGGACTGTGGCCCACTGGGACGGAGGTTCAATTCCAGCAGTGGGGCTGGGCCTCCTACTCCCACCACTAGAGAGCAGTGATGCCCCCTCCCCCCAAAAAAACCCCCAAAACCCCAAAACAAAGAATGATAATTTATAAATTATCAAGGGTTCATGAGGGAGTAGCGAGGAAAAAGGGGGAAAAAATGAGGCACTGATACCAAGGACTCAGAAAGGACATGTTTTAAGAATAAGGAGGGCAACAAATGTACAAATGTGCTTGACACAATGGATGGATGGATTGGGATAAAGGTCGTATGAGTCCCCAATAAAATGATTTTTTTTTTTAAAGAATGCATCCTGGGAGGTGAGAGATTTGGGGGGTGAGAGCGAGCCCTGCTCAGACTCTGACCTGGAACTCTTGTTTCTTCCCCGAGTGCCTGAGTCCTTGGAGGTCTTTGGAGCACTGAAACCTGGCCTCCCCTCTCCCCCACTAATGGACCCACTGCCAAGGGTCAGGCTTCAGTGTGGACCCTTGCTTTCTCTACAGAGGGAGATCCCCGGCCCCTGTGTCTCCAGGGAGGTGCTCAGAGATAGCCTCCCCTGGCCGGTCCTGCTTCCTGCAACGACCGTGGGGATCATTTCCCGCACATGACTCCAAACTGGAAAACCAAAGGCACTGCCCTCGTGTCCATTCTGATGCACAGCTACTTTACGGCCGGCGCAGAACTGCTGCAGTCACTTTCCGACACTCTAATGCTTTCTGGGAACGGAGAGTCCAGGCTTTCTCCTGCCTTTGTTTTCGTTCATCATCAATGGGAGTTGGCCGGGACTTTCTGCATCATAAATCTTTGATTAGGAGAGTGGTTATCTCACTAGAAAGGGCAGTGGTCAGGAATCAGAGTTAGGCAGAAGAATGACTCATGTGTTCAGAGGGTGTTGTCAGAGATGTGAGACAGAGGAGAGTCTTCTAACGGAAGACAGGGTGGTACGGAGCGGACACGCCTGGCCCCACAAGCCAGGGTGAGGGAACCCATGGACGCACAGGCGGAAAGCCAGCCTGTGGGCGGAAGGGTGGAAGAGCTTCCAGGCTAGAAGAGAAATCAGGACACGTGTCAGGGTCAGGACCTCGCCAAAGGTCATGGTGTGGTCTGCATGGCTGCTGCGATTCCCACAGATGAGCTGAAGCTACAGGGTGCTTTGGGTTTCAGCTACAAAAGCTCCAACTGGTAGGGTGGTAGGTGGGCAGGGGGACGGGACAGCCTCTTCGCTGAAGGACTCCAGAGGCTACCCCAGCAGGAAGCACTGGAACAAGGACTTCCAGCACCTACCCTGGCGGAGCGAGAATCATGCTCCAGGGTCCGTTTCTCCAGAGGACATTCCTATCCCCAGCCTCCCCTCTTCTCTCACTTCCACCACGGCCCAGGCCACTGATGGACAGCCCCCTGAAAGTGTGCACCGCTGATGATGTAGGCCAACTTTCCTCAGGCCGCACTGGTCCCAGACATGGGAAACTCCTCGAGGGAGCCAGCATCCCCCTGGCTCCTGTCTACCGTACGCTTCTTCTCGACCACATGGCTCAACAGGGTTGACAGGGCTCACTGTTTCCACCCTCTTGATGCGCTCTCTCTCCGCACAGGGCCTGCTGACACGGCCCCTGTCAAGGTCAACAGCCGTCTGGGGCAACAACAGGGGGTGTTTCTCAGCTCTTACCTGTGGTTGATCTTGAAAGCATTGTGAAAATCCTATTGGAACAGTGTCCTTCACCAGAGACCCATGAGTTCCTAGAGGACCTGTGGGCAGGAAAACACCAGGCACTCCCTGATTAAGTGACAGCATCGCATAGATGTGAGCTTTTTATTTTTTAATTTAAATAATTTTATTGGGGGCTCTTACAGCTGTTATAACATACATCATCTGTATCAAGCACATTTGCACACATGTTGCCACATTCATTTCCAAACATTTTCCACTTGAGCTCTTGGTATAAGCTCCTCTTGAAAAAAAAAAAAAAAAAGCTCCTCTTTCCCCTCCCCCCCTTTTAAAATTTTATTTTATTATTATTTTGTTTTTTGGCATCACTGCCCTCAGGAGTAGGAGGCCCAGCCTTTGCTCCGTGGAGCTGGAATCGAACCTCCATCCCAGTGGGCCGCAGTCCCACGCACAACCACTACACCACCGGGGCTCAGCCCCTCCCCCCCTTTTTTAAAATGAATGATTTTATTGGGTACTCATACACCTCCCCTCACGATCCATACATACATCAATTGTATGCAGCTCTCATTTGAACACTTGTTGCCATCATCACTCTCCAGACATCCTCCCTCCACATAGGCCCCCAGTTCCACCTCCCCATATTTTCCTTCCTCCCCCCATGAACCTTTAATAATTTACAAATTTCTATTTCATATCGTACACGGTCCAATGTGTCTCTTCACTCACTTCCCTGTTGGCCATGCCCCAGAGAGGAGGTTATATGTAGATCCCTGAAATTGGTTTCCCCTTTCTACTCCACCATCCCTCCACCCTCCCAGTATCACCACTCCCATCACTCATCCTGAGGGAATATCTATCCTAAATTCCCCATGTTTCCGACTCCAGTGTACATCTCCTGTTCTAGTTGGACTTGTCTGGGCGAACCGGAAGCATGATAGTGGGTGGGAGGAAGCATTTGAGAACTAGAGGAAAGATGCATATTTCTTTTTTGTTGTTGTTGATTTTTTGGGGGGGCCATCACTGCCCTCAGGTGGTGGGAGTAAGAGGCCCAGCCTTTGCTCTGTGGAGCTGGAATTGAACCTCCATCCCAGTGGGCTGCAGTCCCACACACAACCACTATGCCACTGGGGCTCAGCCCCGAAAGATGCATATTTCATTGTTACTACACTGTACTTTAACTGGCTCATCTCCTCCCTGCAACCCCTCTGTAAGAGGATGTCACTTGACCTATTGATGGGCTTTGGGTCACCAATCTGTACTCCTCTTATTTATAATGATATAATTTTAGTTCTTTGATGCCTGACACTGGATCCCTTCAATATTTCGTGGTCACACAGGCTGGTGTGCTTCTTCCATGTGGGCTTTGTTGCTTCTGAGCTGGATGGCCACTTGTTTACTCAAGCCTTTAAGACCCCAGATGCTATATCTTTTCATAGCCGGGCACCATCAGCTTTCTTCACCACATTTGATTATGTACATATTTGTCGTCAATGATAATACCAGGAAAGCGAGCATGCAATGTTATGGTTTTTAGTTCTTAAACCCTGATAGCTGATCCCTTTGACAACTCATGGTCCACACGCTGGTGTGCTTCATCCATGTGGGATTTGTTGCTTCTGAGTTGGATGGCCTCTTGTTTACTTTCAAGCCTTTAAGACCCCAGATGCTCCATCTTTTGATAGTCGGGCACCATCAGCTTTCTTCACCATCATTGCTTATGCACACATTTGTCGTCAGTGATCGGATAGAGAAGGTGAGCATCATGGAATGCCAACTTAGTTTTTTGTTTTGTTTTGTTTTGTTTTTTTGGGGGGGGGCATCACTGCTCTCTGGTGGTGGGAGTAGAAGGCCCAGCCCCACTACTGGAATTGAACCTCCATCCCAGTGGACCTCAGTCCCACGCACAACCACTTCGCCACCGGGGCTCAGCCCGGAATGCCAACTTAATAGAACAAAGTGTTCTTGCCTTTAGGAAGTACTTAATAGCTTTTCTTACCAAGATTGGTCCAGAGCTTTCCCTGATCAAAGGCTGAGATGGGCTAAGACTAGATTCACATGGGTGTAACCAAAAAGCCACACCCAAACAAAGCAAAAGCCAAGGTAACACTGGCTGATGTGGTTTTGGTCAGGAGTCCTCTTGGCACATGAAACAATCAGCTGCTAACAGAAAGATTGATGAACTCACAGTCATTCGACAGGAGAAAGACGCAGCAGCGGCTTCCATAAAGACGTGCATTCTTGGAAGGCCTATGGGGTAGTCAGACTCCACCCTGTAGGAATACTCTAAGTTAGAATTGATTTTACTACATTCGGGGAGGGGTTGGTGTGTTCTTCATGCATATGAATTAGTCAGACTAGTCTTAGGGTAAGAATCATATCACGGTGCTACAAAAACCCAAATTTGTGGCCCTTGATTCAATTTTGCCTCACGGGGTCCCTTTAGAACAGGGCAGAACTGCCCCCTGTGTCTTCCCAAGACTGGCACTCTCTTTCTAAATCATTTTATTGGAGGCTCATGCACCTCTCATCACAATCCACCCATCCATCCATTGTATAGCAAGCACATTCGTTGCCATCATCATTCTCAAAACATGTGCCTCCTGCTTAAGCCCTTGGTGTTACCTCCTTGTTTCCCCCCTCCCTCACTGTTCCTCCTCCCCCCTAAACTCTAGATTATTTATAAATTATTATTATTTTGTCATGTCGTACACTGTCTGTTGTCTCCCTTCACCCACTTCCCTTGTCCGTACCTCAGGGAGGAGGCCTTATGTAGATCCTTACTATCAGTTTCTCCTTTCTATTCCACCTTCCCTGATGGAATTATCTGTCCTGGATTCCCTGTGTTTTCAGCCCTTTTCTGTACCAGTGTACATACTCGGGTCTAGCCGAATTTGTACGGTAGAATTGGGGTCATGATAGGGGAGGGAGGAGGAAGCCTTAAAGAGCTAGAGGAAAATTGTATGTTTCATCGTTGCTACACTGTATCCTGCCTGGCTCATCTCCTCCCAAAGATCCTTCTGTAAGGGGATGTCCAGTTGCCTAGAGATGGGCTTTGGGTCTCCTGTCTGCACTCCCCGTCATTGACAATGATGAGATTTTTGTGCTTTGATGCCTGATACCTGATTCCTTTGACACCTCATGCACACACATGATAGTGTGCTTCTTCCACATGGGCTTTGTTGCTTCTCAGTTAGATGACCGCTTGTTTGCCTTTAAGCCTTTAATACCCAGATGCTATATCTTTTGACAGTCATCAGCTTTTGTGGCTATCTGTATCTGTATCGATTTCAGCACTGGGAGTGTAGGGGTGGAGTTTAGCTTCTTAATCTGGAGATAGCCAATGAGGCCTCTGTGTGGGTAGGACTTTCTTCTGAGAAATCTGGGTAGTCTCGCGGTATTTCCCAATTGGGGGAGCGACTTGACTCAGTCTCTACTCACAAAAGAACACGCCAGCATGAGACAGACCCTGCGTTCTGGAGACTGGAGGAGCCGGAAGAAAAACCTAAAGAGCTTTACCCTGATGGATCCAAAACTCTGGGGCCAGAGCAGTCATGTGGAGACTTTGGCCAGTACTGAGATGCTTGGGAGGCCACGGGAACATCCCTACCAATGCTGACATGCTTCTACTGTCACTGGATACTGCTGATGGGCCCTAAGCCCTGGAGCCATGGAGAGACCCCTGCCAACACAGGATACTTCTACTGCTTCTGCTGCCGCTGGACACGCAAAACTCTGCCCCCACTGGCCTGTGATTGTCCTGGTGTCGTTGCATGTGCTTCGCAAGTTGGAAGGAGGCTTTCTAGACTGGTATTGGACATATGGACTAATATCGAACTTATGACCTTGGGCTGGACTGGGTTGGGATGCTTTCTCAATGTTCCATTCCTCTTGTCTATAAGCCTTTCCCTTATATCCATATGCATGTTTATGAATTTGTTTTTCTAGTCTACCTGGACTGACACAGCTTTCTTCACCACATTTGCTTATGCACCCATATGTCTTCAGCGATTGTGTCAGGAAGGTCAGCATCCTGGAGTGCCACTTTTATAGAACAAAGTGTTCTTGCCTTGAAGAAGTACTTGAGTGGAGGTTTGATACCCATCTGGTATCTTCATACTAAACCTATACATATATGCACATAGATCTATTTCTCCATCATCACATATTAATATATTTACATGCGCACGTGCCTGAATTTAGACCTCTGTAAATGCCCTTTGCCTCCTAGTTCTTTCCTCTATTTTACTTCTCCCTTGTCCCACTATCATGCTCAGCCTCTATTTGGGTTTCAGGAATTCCTCTCAGTTACATCGCCCTTGATCAAGCCCTAGCAGGCCTCTCACAAGGGGTCCCTCTTGACTGGAGTGGAAAACCAAGTCTCTCTCCCAGAGAGCAGCTGGCTCTACAAAGTCCTCAGGAACTCAAGTCTTTCCTGTGCCCTGTTCTGCTAAGCTTGAGTCGTTCCCTTCTCACAGTCTGAACTGGCAGTGTCTCGGCGCCAATCAGCGTGCCAGAGAGAGAAGCAAAGACTGGGAAGGACCTATTTCCTGGGGAATGGCCAGGTTTCATTTCCACATTGATATCATTGGCTCAAAGAGTCACATGGTCATGTTGCGCTAAAGGGAGCCTGGGAAATAGAATCTTTATTCTGGGTAGTTGTGTGACCAGCTACAATTTTTGGGGGGGAGGGGGGGGGCATCACTGCCCTCTGGTGAAAGTAGGAGGCCCAGTTTTGCTCCTGGAGAGCTGCTGCTGGATTTGAACCGCCAACCCAGTGGGCCACAGTCCCACACACAACCACTACGCCACCAGGGCTCAGCCCCCAGCTACAGTTTCTGTCGTCAAGGTCTAGACACCCCGCTTCCTCCCACCTCCTTCCGATCCTCTTTCTAGGACCCAGATGCCACATGTGCATTCTGGATCCCCTAGGAGTTGGGATTCCACCTGTGATTTAGGAACGGTCAATTACAGGAACTTGCACAAGATTTGAACCTGTAGCACGGTGGAAGGGGGAGAGAGGCCATGGCGAGAGGGAGAGGCATGCTGGGTTTGGAGTCCCCAGTTTCCAGGTTCAGCGGCTTCCTGCCACAGTGGTAGCGGCTCTCCGGACCACGACGACAGAGGCAGGGTGGCTTGAAGGCAGTGGTTCTCCATCTTCCTAGTGCCACAACCCTTTAACACAGCTCCTCATGTTGTGGTGACACCCCCTCCCAACCATCAAATTATTTTCATTGCTGCTGCCTGTCATTTTGCTACTGTTATGAATCAGGCGACCCCTGTGACAGGGTCGTTTGACCCCCAAAGCGATTGTGACCTACAGGTTGCGAACCACTGCGTCTAAGGGCTTGGAGTGATTTTTTAGAGGCTCTGATTGAATTCTCCCCCTCCAGGCCTTTGAGCAGTTTTTGTGAGTCCGTTTCTCAAACTTTAATGTGCATCTGACTGTCTTGGGCATCCAACTACATGTAGATTCTGATTCGGCGGGTCTGGAGTGGGGCCCAGAATGCAGAATTTCTAATAAGTTCTCAGGGAATGCCAATAGTTGGAGTCACGTTTTTCAATCACCCCTGTCATTTATTTCCTAACGTTTCCATCACCCTCAATGGCAGCCCCATAGCCATTCAGCGGTCACTCCCAGGGCCAGTGTTGGAGTTGATGGCTCAGACACCATCGCCCTCCAGTCACCTTGGACTCCCCCCGGTGGCTGGATATGCATCAGGTTGGGTCTGTGCCTCACAGGCTGTTCCAGGGCTGATACGTGGAAGGGTATGGCCAGGCCTTGCTTCTTCCCTTTTTCTGGTCAGACTGTTCTACTGACATGCCAATGGGTGGTCTTGGACTTCCAACCTTATGGTTAACCGCCGAGAATCCCGACTGTGTGTGTCATCACCGGACTCTAGCGCATCTCTGCTTGGTCACAATCCCCTTTTCCTTTAACCGCCGAGTCATCTCTCTTTGGGGATCCTCCTTCTGTGCTTACATTTATAATATTTATACCTTAAATATTAGTGCATCGATGGAGTCGAGCAGCCTTTACTAGGGATTACAGACAACTCAGGGTAAAGACAACAAAAACCCTCACAGCTGGACCAATAGGTTACATCATGAGTAAGGGAGAAAAGAAGGAAATTCTCCAGGCTTTTGCTCTGCTTGGATCCACAATCAATCCTCATGGAAGCAGCCGTCAGGAGATCAAAGGATTCATCGCGGTGGGTAAATCTGCTGCACAAGACCTCTTCGTACCCGACGCAAGCCAAGGTATTTTCCAATTGCCTCGTATGCACGTGAAAACAGGACACCAAATAAAGAGGATGCAAAAAAAGGATCGATATATTTGAATTATGTTGCTAGAGAAGACGGCTGAAAGTCTCATGGACTGCCAAAAGAGCAATCAAATGGATCTTGGAAAAAAAAAATACAGCGCGAATGCTTCTTCGAGGCAAGGATGGCGAGACTTTGCATATGTTGCCAGGCGAGACCGGTCCCTGGAGAATGACATCACGCTTGGGAAAGCAGAGGGACATTGAAGAAGAGGGAGGCTCCTGACAAGATAGACCGACACAGCGACTGCAGCAGTGGGCTCCGACACTAGGACAGCGATGGAGGTGGCACCGGATGTGGTAGTGTCTCATTCTGTTGTACCGAGGGAGGAGGAGGAGAAGTTGTTGGGCCTAGGGTCTCCCTGTATGGGCTCCTCCATCTTAAGGCTCCAATTAGGATGCACATTGCTCTTAAATCCGTGTGACCTATTCTTCCTCCTGAGCTCAAGGGTCTAGTGTCCACTGCTGACCAGAACTGGTTCCTACTGGCAGGCATTACAGGAACAAAAGGTCCTGTGGTCACATGAGTTTGAGATGTGCTGGGATAAACTACATGGACTTGGTTTCCTTGTTGAAGTACTTCCAGAACTGTCAGTGCACAGTACATTTCCAAGAGCCTCAGTATTTCTTAAACTTATTTGACGTTGTAGGGTGGCACATCTACCGTGCTTTGTCAGAGGGGACCCTAGGCCGTGATGGAGGGGCACAGTTGAAAGGATGGCAGTTTGAATCCACCCAGAGGCTATTCAGAAGACAAGTTTGGCCGACTTTCTTTTCTTTTTTTACTTTCTTCAAACGACTACAGGCTTGCAAAAAGCCTCAGGAGCAGCTCATGCTATGCTTGTGAGGCCAGTGACATCAGTCAGAGGGGTCTCTGGGCTGCACGGGGTGCCACCACTAAAGAGGGGTAACACCAAGATGTCGGTTTCTAAAATTTTTTGCAGTGTTTCTGCACTTAATTATTATTGTTAATATTTATTTTTAACCCAAAAGATCCTTGTTAGTAATCACAATGAATCATATTGTCATGAATCCAGCTTCAATGTACTCATACACCCACAAGGCCAATTTACAGTTTGAGTCTAAGCCAATTTACAGTTTGAGTCTTCTCGTATGCTCTGGTCACAGCTGTCATTATCACTCAATTACGACAACTCTTCAAATCACGAGGCTTTAGCTGTCTCTGCTGTTGTTTTCACTGCCCTGTTGCTTTTCAGCCATTGATTTTGTCAGGCTTCATGGTGTTTTGGGCTACAATATTATGGTGATGAGGAATTATAAGCCTACGTAAAAGCTTTCTGAGAATGAAGTAACAATGAAAGGGAAAGAAGGAAAGAAATGTAAAGGTTCAGTTACTAAACAACACAGGTCAACCCAGGGACAAAACATTTTTTTTTCTCTTGGTGTCTTGCTTTGTAGGCATGTCCCCGGGGTTATTTGGGGCCTCGAGTGAGAAAATGGCATTCGGTAGACATATCAGCCCAGATTCTTAGCTACAGAGGTGCGGTTGACTCCAAGCTTCTTTATATGAGAAACTCTCACCCCGAAGAGTCCCTGCACCCAGGCAGAGAAGTTGTGCCATTTTACGACGAGGCTGGAACAATTTAATTTTAAGAAAGGCGCCTGAACTCTGACAGACCCATTTCGGGATTCAGAACATTTGAATCTGTTTATTGTACCTAACACCTTATCAGTCAGTTAATTACAACTCATTGGGACCGTAAAAGACAGGGTGAACTTTCTTTCACCTGTGGGTTTCTGAGCTGTAACACTTACTGAGAGCAGAAATCTCGCAGAGCGGCTGGAGGGCTCAGAGAGCTGATCTGGAGCTGAGCAGTCAGACACATGACAACACACACACACACACACACACACACACACACACACACACACACACCACTGGTTGCTCTGGTCCCTGCTAAGCTAACAACCTGCTCTTCAGTCCCTCCTAAAGGTGAAGTGATCATTTGGGAAAGTTCCAAGTTCATGTAGCTCCCATGGAGAGCTTTGGATCAAAGGACACCGTGTGAAATGATAGCTTGACTTACAGAGTTGGGTCAACATAAACTAAATAAAACCAGTGTGCAATTTCCCCATCTCAGGCGAGCTAATATTACATTAAAAGATCCTCGTGCTTTCTGGGTGAGCGGATTGAAGAGTGGTGGTATATGTTCTGTAGCTCAAGAACTAGAACTGATGGGGAAAACTAGGGCTACTTGTGGAATCAGCAGGCTAAAAAGATGCAGAAATAAGTCTCACATTTGAAGCACGAAAATGCCTCTTGGCCAGTCTTAGCAAATCGATGTTTCTTAATAACACACAGCAGCTGCCTCATATAAGGTTTTCACATAAGAACTAAGGAAAATGTCATAATCCAAATGTGGCACACAACATGTGACAGTCTTACATTATTGGCCACAATTGCTGTACAGTCATTTTCAAACACTCTGGAGAGATAACGCTGATTGGCTAGCTATGGGGACTGATACTCTGAAGTCTTTATCTGATCTGGAAAGGGAGGGAGTCTGGGGGTGGGGGTGCTGGTGACACCATGAGTTACTGCACTGCTGACCCCACTCCCAGCAATGCCACCACGTGAGGTCACCAGGTATTGGTACTGATTAGATGGTAATGTGGTAGTTACTTAATCCATTGTCAATTCGAGACGTAAGAGTAAAGGGGTAGAGTTTAGCCTGTCAATCATGTCATAGCTTGATGACCTCAGGTGGAGGTGCTAAGGAGATAGAAAGCGCCTCTGGAGGTGGGACACACACACACACACACACACACACACACTCCCTGCAAGGCAAGACACATGGTGTTACACTAGCACCCTGGGGCTGATGGAGTCACCTTTCCAGTGCTGAGATGGCTTCACTGCTCCTGAATCTCCAAAACTTTCCACCCACTGGCCTGTGATCTTCCTGCATTCGGCATTATCTCATAGCTGCGTGAATCTAAATAAGAATGTATAGACTAGTATTAACATATGGGGTAAAATTGGACTTACAACTTGATCTGAACTGGACTGGGGTGTTTTCCCAATATTCAATTGCTCTTTTATAGAAAACTCTTTTTTGGGGGTGGGGGGCATCACTGCCCTGGTGGGAGTAGGAAGCCCAGCCTTGCTCCTGGAGAGCAGTTGCTGAATTTGAACCGCCAACCCTGTGGGCCACAGTCCCTCACACAACCACTACACCACCAGGGTTCAGCCCCATAAAACTCTTTCTTATGCACATATGAGGGTCTATGAATTGCTGACCCCAACCCCGGCAATGCCACCCGGTGAGGTCACCAGGAATTGGAATTGATTAGATGGTAACGGACAAGAAGAAAAGCTGTCCACCAGGTAGCCTGACACAGTTGCTTGAACAATGAGCTTGAGCACAGGAACAATCGTGAGGGTGCTGCAGGACCAGGTGGTGTTTTCTTGTGTAGTGTAGAGGGTCGTTGTGGGTAGAAACCAACTCAAAGGCACACAACAGCAACAATAGCAGTGTTTTTTATAGATTCTTTCTGTTCTACCTGCATCCCAGGCGCCTGCCATTCCCTTCTCCTTAGGTGCTGTCACTATGGCCAGTTGTGTCATCTGGGCTGATGACTTGCTGCTGTCGGAAGCTGCTAGCTGATCCAGGCATTTGGCCTCAATTCCTTCTTGCCTTACTTCTTGCTTGTGTCATTTTTCAGGACACAATGTGCATGTGGGATGTCTGCACATTAAGACTACTGGCATATAGGAGTCAACAGACAGACCTGGAACTATCTATCGGGTTTTTGTTTTGTTTCACCCTTTGTGTATATATATAAGATAGGCAGGACAAACAATTCTGAAGAGAAAATAGTGGGACCAGTGGTTCTGGGTGGGGACATGGGAGAGGAGGGGGTGGGGAGGGCGTGTGGGGAGCCAACAAACTCAGAGATAAGGGAACAAAAAGATCTAAACTTCATGGTGAGGAGGATGCAGAATGCCTGGGAGTTTGATCAAGTGCAATGTGTCTGAGAGAATTACTGAGGGTGACTAGAGGGTGAGCATGAGCGTGAGAGAGGAGAAAGGTGGGACGAAAGAGAGGAAATAACTAGGAGGCAAAAGCTACTTCTAGAGGTATGTATGTATGAACATATATTAATTTACAATTAAAGGGCTAGAGACCAAAGTACAAAGGAATTATTAAGATAGCCCATGGACGGGCTGAGCCCCGGTGGCGTCGTGGTTGTGCGCGGGACTGCGGCCCACTGGGATGGAGGTTCAATTCCAGCTCACAGGAGCAAAGGCTGGGCCTCCTACTCCCACCACCTGAGGGCAGTGATGCCTAAAAAAAACAAAACTAAAAACAAAACAAACAAAGATAGCCCATGGACTTTGGGCCTCGACTCAAGACCTCCCTCAACACAGAACAATTTGTTCTAATAACCTGGCACTCTTAGTACTCATGTTTCCGACAAGACAAAGTGGGTGCGTAAGCAAATGTGGTGAAGAGAGTGGGTGGTGTTTGGCCATCCAAAGACACAGTGTCTGGGGCTTTAAAGGCTTGAAGTTAAACAAGCAACCATCTAGCAGGGAAGCAAATAAGCCCACATGGAAGAAGCACACCAGCCTGTGTGATCACGAGGTGTCGACGGGATCCGGTACCAGGTGTCCAAACAAACCATTATATGGATGTGAAAGAGGGGGTTTGGAGTGGACACCCAAAGCCCATCTGTAGACAATTGGACACCCCCCCTTTCCACAGAAGGGTTACAAAGAAGGGACAATTCAACCAGGGTGCAGTATAGCACTGACGAAGCACACAAGATTCCTCTGGTTCCTAAATGTTTTTCCTCCCCCCCATTACCAAGACCCTGTTCTACCTTATAAAATCCAGCTATACTAGAGCACACACACGGGTACAGATAAGAGCTCTTGACACATGGAATTCAGGATATATAAAATCCTTAGGAACAGGAATGAGAATAGCAATTTCATGAGTATTCGGGGATGGTGGGGGCAAGAGGTGTTGGGAGAACAAAGGGGAACCCATCACAAGGTTGGATATGCACCCTGGGACGAATTACAGAAATGTGGGTGAAGGGAGATGACAGTGTAAGACATGAAATAGCAACAATAATATGTGACTGATCAAGGATTCATGAGGGTGAGAGGTGGAGTGAGGGGAAAAAAAGAGGAGTTGAAAGTATTTTGAAAATTATGATGGCAGCAAATGTACAAATGTGCTTGACACAATGGATGTATGTCTGTATTGTGATAAGAGCTGTATGAGCCCCCAATAAAATGATTTTATTTTATTTTTTAAAGAAGAGTTGAGGGTTGAGCCCAGGTGGCATAATGGTTGTGTGCAGGACAGCGGCCTACTGGGTTGGTGGTTCAAATCCAACAGCAGCTCTCCAGGAGCAAGGCTGGGCCTCCTACTCCCACCAGAGGGCAGTGATGCACACACCCCCCCAAAAATAACAAAAAATAAATAAAGAGGAGCTGATACCAAGGGCTCAAGTAGAAAGAAAATGTTTTGGAAATGTTTATGGCAACATATGTACATGTGTCCTTAGTACAGTCGAATGATGGATTGTTATAGGAATTGTAAGAACACAGAATGGTTAATAATAATTAAAAAAACAAAACAAAGCAAACAAACTACTGGCACGTAATCTTGACCCCGGGCTCTATTTTTTAGGGAGTTTGGTGTAGAACATAGTTCAAGAGACCTATTTGTTCTTGGAATGTTACTATCTCCTGGAACTGAAGTTTATAGAACACACTTTGGAAGTGCTGTCCTGGCCATCTTTCCCAGAATGCCTTCAGGCACCTCAGACTCAGCATGTCCAAGCTCAAGCCACTCTTGTTTTCCATATCACTGTTCCTCTTCTGTTCTTTCTTAGGTCAGTGACTGGCCCATTGGCCCATCACCCAAGCCACCTGAGTGTCATTCTTGGCTCCTCTTTCTTCCCCCCTGGCATCTAACCTGCCACTCCTCTGCCTCCTTTGTCCCCGTCTGACAGGAGCAATTGTTCCTTCTTAGGAGGCAGGGTAAGTGCTGTGTTCTTACTCCGATCTTCTTGGTAGTCTGGGTGACTGGCCGCTTTGCTATGCTCCAGTAGGCCCCATATGGTATGCTTCTTCTCTCTCATAGCACATATTGCCTTTCATAAAGTGTTTTGGTGGTTGTGCTTTTACAATTCTGCCTTCTTCACCACCTTTGCGATTTCATGCGACTCTGAATCCCCCAGCATCTAGAGCAGATGGATGGCAAGTCACCGCCGACAATTCAGAGCGACCCCACAGGACAGGGTTCAACTCCCGAGGCAGGGGTTTCGGAGACCATAATCCTTTAGGGGAGTAGAAAGCTCAGTCTTTCTCCAGTGGAGCCCCTGGTGATTTTGAACTGCCGACCCTGTGCATCACAACCCAGTGTGCACAATGAATTAATCAAGCGATGGGAGGGGGGAGAGAAGCAGACAGACAGAACTCAAGTTGGTGCATCTCCACGTAAGAAGAGAGGATGTATGTGAGAGGAGGGGGACTGCATGTTTACTCTGAGGACAGCTTCTTGTCTTTTCTTATGTAAAAAAGAGCTTTATATCATAGTGTAATTGTATATAGAGAAAACATCACAGTCCAGTCCAGATCAAGTCCATACGTTCAATATTAGCCAAATAAGTCTGATACGAGCGCATAAATCCCTATTCACACTTGCACAGTCACATGCAGTGTTGCAAAATGCAGGAAGATCCCGGGCCGGGGCTGGTGAAGCCTTGAGTATCCACTGGCGCCTGAAGCTTCCCGGCTCTGGTGCAGCTCTCTCTGTGTCTTCTCCTGCTCTTCCAGGTGTGGCTGTTCAACAGGAATATGAAGCAGAGGGAGAAGAAGGGAGAGAGAATGCTCCCAGAACCCTCCTTATGAGAATGTCACGCTCACGAGAAGGCCTCCAAAGGCTAAACGGATCGATAGGCTAAACTCCACCCCTTCACTCTGAATATTTTCAAGTTGACATGAAAATACAAAACTACTGGTTGAGGCCTGGTGGTGCAGTGGTTGTGTGCGGGACTGTGGTCCACAGGGTTGACGGTTCAAATCCAGCAGCGGCTCTCCAGGAGCAAGGCTGGGCTTCCTGCTCCCACCAGGGTAGGATGCCACACACAAAAACAAACAAACCCCAAAAACACACAAAGAAAATACTAAACTGCCACAAATCGTTAAGAAAGGGAACCCTAGGGCTGAGCCCCGGTTGCGTAGTGGTTGTGCGCGGGACTGCGGCCCACTGGGATGGAGGTTCAATTCCAGCTCCCAGGAGCAAAGGCTGGGCCTCCTACTCCCACCACCTGAGGGCAGTGATGCCTAAAAACAACAACAACAACAACAAAAAGGGAACCCTAAAAGCAGGTTTTTAAAAATCAAGTCAAAAGCTTTGGAAGGTGTTTTGTTGTTGTTGTTTTTTGGCCATCACTGCTCTCTGGTGGTGGGAGTAGGAGGCCCAGTCCCACTGCTGGAATCGAACCTCCGTCCCAGTGGGCCGCAGTCTCACGCACAACCACTACACCACCGGGGCTTAGCCCTTTTTTGTTTTTTTAAACAGGTTCTTATCAACGTTCAAGCCCCGCTCACTCAAGGATTAGCGCTGACAACACGCTCCAGCAGGACTTCCGCTGTCCTCGCAGCTGCCTCCCAAGCCTCCTTACACTTGGGCCGGAGGACCTCGAGGTGTTTCTGGCTGGGAATTCTAACCTGACGCAAAATCATAAGGGAGAGAAACAGAATGGTACTTGATGTCACTTCTGAGAGCTGCTTGGCTCTCGTTCCTTTGATGACACTGGTGAATTGTAGAGTAGAAGTCGCTCTAGCTGGCGGCCCAAGGTCAGCCGTGGCTGCCAGCGCTTCCCTAACGTCTTCCATGAGTCACCTCACACATTCGTTCGCCTCGCTTGACCTTTGTTCAGAGCTGGCTGTTTCAGAGAGAGCCTGCACTGTTTATCTCCCTTAGCCTGAGAACTACCTTGAGAGGTAATATCACGGGTTCCCATTTCACTGAGCAATTGCTCTGACCCTGTAGCCAAAAATATTTGCCTAAGCCTTTTTAAGACTGAGCAATTGTTTAACTTAACTAATGAAGACTGTCTGCCTTGAGCATTGTGCTCTTTTGGATTATGAGTTGAGCTGCAAACTACAAGGTCATCGGTTTGAATCCACTAGTTGCTCTTGGGGGAAAAGATGAGGCTTTCTACTCATGTAAAAATGAACAGTCTGGCACAGTATGTTTATTTATGTATTGTGAAAAATGAGGTACGACTCCCTAATAAAATGACTTTTAATAAAAAAGTGAATAGTCTCAGAAATCCACAGGGGCAGTGCTGCTCTGCGCCAGAGGGTTTGTTCTGGGTCAGAATTGGCTTGACAGCTGCTCATGAGGTTTTTTGGGTCCTCTATATGACCTCAAGTTGAAAGAGCAATTTGAAAGATTAGATTGGTAGACAACCCCTCCCAGACGAGTCACAAGGAAAGAATGAGCCAGCAAGGTATGGGTATAGCACCGATGAAACTCACAACATTCCCTAGTTCTTTAATGCTTCCCCCGCCCCCCAATCATCATCCCAGTTCTGCCTTACAAATCCATCTAGATTGGAGCGTGCACAATGGTACAGCTAAGAGCTCCTGACACACAGAATCCAGGACAGATAAACCCCTCAGGAACAATAATGGGAGTAGGGATACCATGAGGGTAGTGAGAAGGTGGGGGAAAAGGGGGAACCGATGTAAACACTCCTACCCCACCCAGAAGGACAAACAACAGAAACAGGGTGAAGGGAGACAGCCAATGGTGTGAGATATTAAAAAAATTAATTTATAATTTATCAAGGATTCACAAAGGTGGGAGGGTGGGGGAAGGAGAGAAAAAAGAGTTGGTGGGCTGAGCCCTGGTGGCGTAGTGGTTGTGCACGGGACTGCAGCCCACTGGGACGGAGGTTCGATTCCAGCAGTGGGCCTGGGCCTCCTACTCCCACCACTGGAGAGCAGTGATGTACCCCCCCTCAAAAAAAAAGAGTTGGTGATACCAAGGGCTCAAGTAGAAAGAAAATCTTTTTAAAATGATGATGGCAACATATGTACAGATGTGCTTGATACAATTGATGTATGGATGATTAGAAGAGCTGTAAGAGCCCCTCCTGAAATAGGGCGGGGGGGGGGGGAGGCAGTAAGCTTACGTTAATGAGAGAAGAAGTCGGAAAATGAGAGTGAGCATGGTTTTCATCAAAGTATGTAACCAGTATCAATGGGTTACACGTGTCGAAATGACTGCATTGGCGTGTGTTTTGCCGTGCATATTCTGAACAAGAACAACAACAAAAATTGCATCTTTTTATCTAGCTATCTAAAATAAAAGAAAGCAGATAAAGAATCCTTTTATGACCTGGACCCCATGGTTCTAAGTGCTGGAGTTCTTCCGCCATTCACTCCTGGCATTTTTCGGGGATCAGGCTCACAGCAGGGGGACATCCCTCTTCTGATTCAGGATTCCTCCCATTTTTTTCCTGTCTACATTTTCAGAATTGCGAATGCTGGTATTCTTGACGCGTAAAGACTTATAAAAGCGGGCTCATTCCTGAGGAAAAATCTTTGCAGATGTTTCCTCCAGAGAGAAGACAGTATGACCATGTGTTGTTGTCTGGGCTCAGAGTCTTCTGGTTTCGCGTTTGGCTGCAGTCCTCTCTGAGCCTGCAGAGAAAGGTAACAAAAGGGATCCGCTGTGCTGTGCGACCACCTAACAGTGGGGTGTCCCTGGTTGGGGACTGAGTCCCTTCTCAAGCCTCATGTTTGGAGAAGCTGCTGTCCAAGAGGAGGGGTTCTTAGATTTCCCTCTCAGTTGTTCTTTGGAGAACTGAATCGATCCTTGTGGATCCTCTCCCTAGAAAAACACTCTTGACACGTCAGGGAATAGAGCACCTGTGCTTGGTATTTTCTTTCTGCTTAACATCAAATATCTTATTATTAATCTGGGCATAACTTTTATTTGGTTCTTTTTCCTGGTGTAGACCATTTCATTGTAAAAGTTTGTGTCTTCTTTTAGTTCTCGGAAATATGTTGTGATGTACTATTTCCCCCTCTGTTTCCTCTGTTCTCTTATTTTGAACTTCTAATGAAATGGATCACTGGGCTTCTGGATTCTCCCTCCATAATTCTGAACTTTTCTTCTATGCCTTCCTTCCTTTTCCTTTTGAACTCTTTTTGGAAGACGGTTTCAACTGGATCTTTCAATTTTGTTATTCACTTGTCAGCTAGAGCTGTCTCACCATATTATTTTTTAATTTAAAGGTGAGTTGTGTGAGACAGGGTTCGCTAGAGAAACAAAACCAGGACACTTATGATTAAATATATATACATGGATTGATAGATACATAGGTTTATACAGCAAGAAGGAATAGAAGCTAACTAGTCCACACCGCAGGACAGCGGACTCAGTTCAACTCACTTTCATGGGCCAGTTAATATACTGCGGATCCTTCAACTCACGAGGGCCTGTCAGGACTGCAAGGTGGGCCAGTAACAGTCAGGAGCATGGAGCATAGTGAAGCAGGCCCTGATGGGGACTCAAGCTCTAGCAGGGCAACAATCCACCAGCAGTGTGCCGAAGCAGGTCTCAAAGGAGCCCCAAGCTCCAGTGATACATGGCAAGGGGACATGGTCCACAGATTGGCTCGCCCACAGGTAGTGCAGTCCGTGGTGGAGGCAAAGAACTGGCACTAGCAGCCGCATGCTGATCTGCTCACGGGGGAGAAAGGGCGAGGGGATGCTGGCCTCAGAAAGCATGCATTTCGGTTGCCCTCCAATCAAGCGGTGATCTGATTAAACTCCACCCACGTGTTCCTAGGATGGCCTGGCTGATAAATCCTACTAGCACATCATTTATTACTGAATTTGGGGGAAGTTGTTATTTCTATATTTCCAAACGTTTTTAGTGATTCTTTTTTGGGGGGGACATCACTGCCCTCAGGTAGTGGGAGGAGAAGGCCCAGCCTTTGCTCCGTGGAGCTGGAATCGAACCTCCATCCCAGTGGGCCGCAGTCCCGCGCACAACCACTACGCCACCGGGGCTCAGCCCAAGATGCTGTACTTTTGCAGCAGTCTTCTTCGACGTGAATTTTCTTTGTCCCATTGTGCATCTTTTCTTGATGGTCTGCCTTCAGTGTGAGGCTCAGCATGGCATGCCTCATTCCTTCTCCCTTCCAGAGTTATAAATAGCCACCTAGCCTCTTCTGTTTTTACGGCTTCATGTTTTACATTCAAACCTCGACGCCATCTGGAATCTATTCTAATGTTAGCCGTGACTCGAGGGCTCTAACTTTATTTTTTTTTTTTTCCTAATGGTGAGCCAGTTGTCCCTGCCATGCTTTCCATGTGTGGGCTTAGAAAAAATTCTTCTTTTTTAAAGCAGCTCAATCTCTGGTGCCCCATAAAAAGTTGGCATTAAGAATAGACAAGCTTAAAGTATAACTCAGCCAACTTTTCATCACTGCTCCATGGCTGCTGATGCTGGGACTCCGGCACTGTTCAGTTCTCTTCAGTAACAAGAACTCTGGACAAGGATTTAAGGCCAGGCCGGATGTGGGGGGGTGGGGGAGACAGGGAGAGGAGAGCTTGTTGAGAACAGTCTAGAGCAGTAATTCTCCACCTTCTTAATGCCACCACCCTTGAATACAGTTCCTCATGTTGTGGTGACCACATCCCCCCCCCATCAAAAGATTATTTCTTTTTTTTGGGGGGGGGGCATCACTGCTCTCTGGTGGTGGGAGTAGGAGACCCAGCCCCACTGCTGGAATTGAACCTCCATCCCACTGGGCTGCAGTCCCGCGCACAACCACTACGCCACCGGGGCTCAGCCCCTCAAAAGATTATTTCTGTGGCTACTTCATAGCTGTCATGTTGCTACTGTTATGAATCGGGTGACCTCTGTGAAAGGGTCATTCAACCCCCCAAAAGAGTCGAGACCCACAGGTTGAGAACTGCTGGTCTAAAGGATGTCACTCATGGCTGTGTCCCTGCCGGTGGGCATAGCCACCTGGGAGACAGCGCTCAGCTCTGCAGGAAGCTCCTGGGGCCCCCTGCTCTACTCCGAAACTGTGTTTCTCTTCTCCAAGTCCTGTCCTTACCCAATGGAGCACTCATATCCCATCTCTTGCTGTTTCTCTGTCAGGCCTACTCAGAACGAGTGGGTTAAGAAGTGGTCTCCCAACGTTCCTCTGTACCTGGGACTTCCGAAGGTGACCTTTGTTGGAAACAGCTTTTGCTCAGAGACTAGGTACAATCCAGACACCTGTATTGTTTCATCCTCTTCATCTCATGTGGGCCCTACGTCTGGGGACTGGTGTCCCTGTCAGGGGGTGAGCAGACAGTCACATCAGGGCCTCAGGTGATGATGGAGACAGAAATTGCGATGAATTGATGACAAGATTTGGAGAGTTGTCGTAATTGAGTAATAATGACAGCTGTGACCAGAGCATATGAGAAGACTCAAACTGTAAATTGACCTTGTGAGTGTATGGCCAAGGCTGGTGATGAGCCCCTTGACGCCAGGGAAGACGCTGTCCCAGAACCTTCAGCGGGATCATGCGGTATCAACAGCTGGCTTCTAGACTTCTTGTCTCCTGCATTCGTATGCATAGTGCTCACCCCTAGCTTGGGCTCCCTGCGACAGAGAACCATTTGACCTTTCCACGCTTCTCCAGGGCCAAAAAAACGAGGCCTGGTCCCCATGCGTGTTAAGGAAGCGCAAGAAGAAAACCACCCGTATTTCCAGCAGCGTCCTCCTGCCAGAGTCCCCGCCTGCACTGGGCGACGCTTGTCCTCTTGAACCTTTATACCGAGGCTATGTGTGAGGCGGCTGAGAGCCACACACATGCTCATGCCTCTGACTGGCCTTTTACATCACTCCACGGGAATATCGTGCACTTTGAACTCTGAGACTTCATTACGAGAGACTGTCCTCATTTTCAGGCCGCCCTGACCATTAAACACACACACACACACACACACACACACACATACACACACACACACACAACTTTTCAGCTTCTCTCTTTTTGCTGTTACTTTGTAGCACCGGGAGATGGGGATTAAGGGAGATTACTTGTACTCGTGATACTTTTGAAAACGTGGTGAGCATGTTTGTGCGTGTGAGAGTGCCTAGTGTGCGGAGGTGGGCGTGTACATGTTCTTACGTGTGGCCATGTGTAAACGTGCCATGGGGGGGGGGGACTTACACAAATAGCATCTTCCAGGTTCTCAAAGTCTAACTTGATCCGCCTTACCCCCTGCCATGGAGCCTTCTGACCCACATCTATCTAGAGAGGACAGAGTAGGCTATGTGCCACTCTTGAGAAGAACAGACAGTCCCATCTTTCCCCCACGGAGTCTCTGTGGGCCTTCTTTCTAAATGTACGACTTACGGATCCGTCACAGACTAAGAGAAGTGACTTCAAAGGTCCTGTTATTGTTGTGTGTCTGTCCATTTTCCCATGAATTTCCTTTTTTCTTTTTTTGCCTGTGAATTCCCATGCTACATGATCATGGGATGCATTAGCAGCCCCAGTGCATAGCCACTTCACTCTGTGGGCTGCTAACTTCAAGATCAGCAGTTCTAGTCCACCGGCTGCTCCAGAGGAGAAAGCCAGGATTCGCTACTCTTATCAAGAGTTTTTGGAAAGGCTGAGCCCCGGTGGCATGTTGAGTGCGGGACTGCGGCCCGCGGGCTTGGAGGTTCAAATCTAGCGGCTGCTCTCAGGAGCAGCACTAGGTAGCGCCCATGACCACCACAGGCAGTGATGCCCCCCCCCCCCCAAAAAAAAAGAATTAAAAAAAAAGAGTTATTGGAAACCCACAGGGGTCCTAAAGGGTCGTTATCAGTCGGCATCAACTCGATGGCAATGTGTTCCTTTTCTTATTTGTCATTGGTACATAACCATTTATGGTTGATCCGGGCAGAGCTCTCAGCCTTTCTGACGGTCAAGCATGAAATAAGACATGCCCTTGTCCTGTGAACTGATTTTCTGAGAGTCCAGGTGTGCCCGAGATTGATAGGGGAGTGCCTATTTCCTTGTTGCTTGTGTTTATCCGCACGCTTGGCACTTGCTTTTCCTTTCTGTTTTTCTCCTCACCCTTTTCCTTCCACTCTTTCTCTGTGGCGCTGTTTTTTGTGTTTTTTTGGGGGGTGGGGGGGCATCACTGCTCTCCGGTGGTGGGAGTAGGAGGCCCAATAGGAGGCCCAGCCCCACTGCTGGAAATGAACCTCCATCCCAGTGGGCCGCAGTCCCACACACAACCACTATGCCACCGGGGCTCAGCCCTGTTGCGCTGTTTTAAATGCATTTCCCGCAAGGGACACTTACTGGGAGTCGCCCGGTCCTTCTGATCACCGTGAGCCTCTGGGACAGAGTCGAAGAGCCCCATTGGCTGGCCTGTGGAGCCACAGAGTGGGCTTGAACTTCCGGCGTTTTGGTGGGCAGCAGAGTGCTTAACTGCTGTGCCACCAGAGCTCCCCCACACACACAACACTCAAACTCGACCCCCTGCCATGGCCAGGCCCCACTCAGGGTGACCCAGGTGGACAGACTGAGGCTCTTTGTGGGAACAGAAAGCCTCCTCTTCCTCCCTCGGTCAGCTCATCATTTCTTCTTTTTTTTTGGGTGGGGGGGGGGGGGCATCACTGCTCTCCGGTGGTGGGAGTAGGGGGCCCAGCCCCACTGCTGGAATTGAACCTCCGTCCCAGTGGGCCGCAGTCCCGCGCACAACCACTACGCCCCCGGGGCTCAGCCCTCAGCTCATCATTTCTAAGGGCCCGGCTTGGGACAGGTTGTGGGGAGCAGGCCAGCATGCGATGGCTACCCCACCCTGCCCCCAATGACACTTGTTGTCAGACGCCATCTCATCGGTTCAGGTGCATCACAAGGAGAATCGCCCTGGCCTGTGTCAGGCTCACGGTTGTTCTGTTGTTTGAGCCCGTCCATGGCGCCCTGGTGCCAGTCTGCCTTTCCTGGTTGGCTGTCCTGCTCCCTCGCGGCCGCCTCCTGTCTGTCACGCTGCCCTCCTACGTGACTGTGTGTTGCTGTGATGCTGGAAGCGGAGTCACCGGCATTTCCAATGCCAGCAGGGTCCCCCGCAGTGGGGGTTTTACGTCGAGTTTCCCGGCTCAGAAAGGGCTGTGGAGAAGGGCTGGGCTCTTCGTGTCTGAGGAATCAGCCACTGGAAGGAAGACCTGGTTGGGATGTAGGATGTCATTCCGGGAGCTGAGCCCTTTCCACCAGCTTGGTATACTAGCTTCCTTTGTCTCCCATAGGCGGCCAAGAGGGTGGGGCCACCTTCTCACCCGTCCGACCATTCATAAACTGCCCGCCTCCCTGCAGCCCGCCCCGCCCGCCCCATTGCCAATACTGCCATTACATTGCTGCTTAAATTTTTAATAGGTGATAATGGGACCTCTCTGTTCTTTCATTTACTCTTCTGGGCCGCATCAGCTCCTCTTTTTCTCTTTACCACTTTGCCAGAGGTAAGAAGGGAGAAAGAAGAATTTGCGAGGAACCCCTCCCTTTCCTATCTCTGGCCGGGCCAGGATGGAAGATGCTGTCTGGGATTTCTGATTCACAGGGTAGAGTGCTGGATCATTCGCTTCCCACAGATCTCTCCGTGCAACTCTCGGGTTTTCTCAGGAGAGGTCTTGAGGGCTCCTCCCTCCCTGCCTTCAGCTGCAGCACAGCGTCCGAGGGTGGGGGCTGCAGCTAGATTCCGTGGGGGCCTTTTCCACCTCCCTCTCGGCCCCTTGCTTGCTGGGTCGTGCACGGCTGACCCACAGGCTCTCTGGGCCTCGGCTTCCTGAGTCAGGACTTCCCCGGATGCTAATGACCGCAGTTGGGGTTGGGGGGTGAAAGAGGCGGCATAGGCCAACGACTCGGGGTTCAGACTCATGACTGTCCCGGAGAAAGAGAGGCTCCGTCCATCTCCCACTGCCGAGCTTCCCCGACTCCCAGGATGAACCGGATCCACGAAGCCAGGGCTACATCAGGGCGCGCAGGTCGAGGAGCCGTGGGAAGGATGGCGCACGCCGGACCACGTAGTGTTTTGCTGCGTTATGCATGCAGTTCCCAGGGTCGCAGCGGAGGCGCTAGCCCCTCACAACACGTGAGCCAGCTTTCTTCGCCGATGAGGCCGGCTTCGGACACAAGCAGAGCCAGCCGAAAGCCTTCCCTACGACCTTGGAAATGGGGACAGGAGAAAAGAAGCCTTCCGTGTCCCTGGCGGGGGAGCTCGCAGATGTCAGGTCCAGGTGACCGGCTACCAGGGTCAGTAGTGTAGATTCAAAGGATGGCGGTGTGAGCCTTTAGGGGCACCTTAGAAGAAAGGTCTGGCCATCTACTTCCCAAATTCCAGCCACTGGGAAGCCCCGTGCTACTGAAGTCTTAGCCGCACTTCTCCTCGCATGCACGCCGGGTCACTGCGACCGGAATGGCCACAATCGCGACGGGACAAAGCCAGACTGCAAGGCCGAAGGAAGAAAGAAGCAGAGATGGACGAAAGGGGAGTCTGGGATTGTGGAGATGCTCCATTTCAGCTGCCTCCAGGGGGCATTTTATAAGGCCACACGCACCCCAGTTTTTCTACAGTTGCTTATATCGAGTTTCTGTCCCTTGCAAACTAAGAGTTTCAATATACCCCATAGAGAACTCTGT
This sequence comes from Nesogale talazaci, assembly GCA_004026705.1. Taxonomy (NCBI): domain Eukaryota; kingdom Metazoa; phylum Chordata; class Mammalia; order Afrosoricida; family Tenrecidae; genus Nesogale; species Nesogale talazaci. The sequence continues at coordinate 42,556 of PVJH01012071.1, forward strand.
AATAGGATAGATCACTGGATCTTTTACGCACACAAATACACACACGTATACACACACACACACACACACACACACACACAGCTGAGCCAAGACTCGGTCTGAGCAAAGGCACTTGGTACCCAGGATGCTCTCCCAGAAAGCTATGCCTTTCTCTGTACCCCCTTGTCCTTCCTCACTGCCCTATTCAGTAACTTTGCAAATATAGAATGAGCACCTGCCAAGAACCATGTTGGGCCCGGGGCCCCAGAGAGGCAGCCAACAGGCCCTGCTGTCAAGGGGCCTGCAGGCTGTCAAAAGACAGCTCCAAGAGAGACAGAGACGTGAGCCGCGAGCAGATGTGGCTGCCAAGGGCAGCAGCTGCACAACAGAGGCTCCGGCCCTGGTTGGCGGGGCCGCCGTCCGGCTGGTTACCCGCCGCCAGCTTCTCCTACTCCAGTCCACCCTGCACACTCACTGCTGCTGAAATCTCCTGCGAGCACAGCTGGGTGGCACTTCACCCCCACAGGCCAGCAGCCACATTCCTCAGTCGGGCAGCACTAATCCAGGGAGTGCCTTCGCCTCCTTTCTCAGTCTCCTCTTTTCCCATTCACAAACCTTCAAGTCAAACGGGTCTGCTCAACCTTGACACACCTGAATTCTGCAGGTCCCTCCCTCCCTCCTTCCCTCCCTCCCGCTGTGCTTCTCTTCACCTGATTTCATCTGCGTCCCCTCTTGTGCACCCCTGGCAGACACATCTTTCAAGGTGTCACTGCCATTGAGCGGATGCTGAATTCTAGGGACCCCAGTGGACGTGGGAGAACGGCCTCCTGGGAGTTTCCAAGACTGAATTTGTATGAGAATCGAAAGCCTCATCTTCCTCTTGAGGAGTGGCTAGTGGTTTCAATCTGCTGACCTCGTGGTTAGCAGCCCTACCCTTTCAAAGTGTAGAGGGGCAAATGAGTTTCATCTCCTGGAGACCAGCTCTGATCTCCTGGATGTGATGCTGGGTGGGGAAGGGTTCTGGCGATTGACCTGGGCTCCATGTGAGGGTAAAGGGATCCATTAGCAAAAGTCCTCCCTGGACACCAGAGTGTGTATAACATCAGCCTGCCGCATGAAGCCTTCTTGACGACTCCAAGTGACATTCTCCCCAGTCCCCTGTCTAGTTGGCACTGAGTCATGGAGACCCACGTAGGTCAGGGTAGAACCGTGTTCAGTGAGTGTTCAGTGGCTGGTTTTTCCAAAACAAATCAGCAGGGTTTTCTTTTCTTTCTTTCTTTAAATACAGGCATATACATAGGTGCATATATTCATATGACGATGGGGAAATGGATCAACATGCATAGACTTATAGGCTTATAATTAAGACAGCAGATGGGCATTGGACCTCCATCAGGTACTTCCTCAGTGCAAGAACATTTTGTTCTATTAAATTGGCATTCCATGATGTGCACCTCCCTGACACAATCACAGAAAACAAATTTGTGCTTAAGCAAATGTGAAGAAAGCTGATGGTGCCTGGCTATCAAAATATGTATTTCTGGGGTCTTAAAGGCTTGAAAGTAAGCAAGCGGTCATCCAGCTCAGAAGCAACAATGCCCACATTGAAGAAGCACACCAGCTTATGGAACCAAGAAATGCCAAAGGGATCAATTATCAGGTTTTTAATAATCATAACTTTATATGCTCACTTTCCTGATATGATCACTAATGAAAAATATGTGTATAAGTAAATGTGGTGAAGAAAGCTGATGGTGCCCGACCATCAAAAGATGTGCGTCTGGGGTCTTAAAGGCTTGAAGGTAAATAAGTGGCCATCTAGCTAAGAAGCAAGCCCACATGGAAGAAGCACAACAACCTGTGTGACCATGAGGTGTCAAAGGGATCCTGTATCAAGCATCAAAGACCTAAAAATTATATCATTATAAATGAGAGGGAATTCAGCCCATCAATAAGTGAAGCAACATCCTCTTATAGAGGGGTTGCAACAAGGCGATGAGCCAATCTAGGTACAGTGTAGTAACAGTGAAATGTGCAACTTTCCTCTGGTTCTCAAATGCTTCCTCCCACTGACTATTATTATCCCAATCCTGCCAGAAAGATTCAGTTAGACCAAGGATGTACATTGGAGTCAGAAATGTGGGAATTTAGGATAGATAATCCCTTGAGACTAGTGGGCAGTGGTGACACTGGGAGGGTGAAGGGATGGTGGAGTAAAAAGGGGGAACTAATTTCTGGGATCTACATGTGACTTCCTCTCTGGGGTGTGGACAATGGGGGGGGGGGCGGTGAGAGGTGAGTGAACTGACACATTGGACAGGGTACAATATGAAGAGACAATAGCAATTTATAAATTATTGGGAGTTCATGGGGGAGGAGAAGGGGGGAAGGGGAAATATGGGGAGTTGGAATTTAAAAAAATAAAGAACTAGAGGGAAGCGCTTATGCTGGGGGGGTTAAGTAGAAAATGTTTTTAGATGAATGTGGTAACATGCGTACAAGTATGCTTAATACGAACAATGTATTGAATGTTATAAGAGCTGTAAGAGCCCCCAATAAAATCTATATTTTAAAAAAATTAAAAAAAGAAAGAGCGGGCTGAGCCCCGGTGGCGTAGTGGTTGTGCGCGGGACTGCGGCCCACTGGGACAGAGGTTCAATTCCAGCAGTGGGGCTGGGCCTCCTACTCCCACCACCGGAGAGCAGTGATGCCCCCCCCCCAAAAAAAAAAAATTAAAGAAAGAGCTTTATATCAAAGCGTAATTGTATCTTAAGAAAACATCTCAGTTCAGTCCAGATCAAGTCCATAAGTCCAATATTAGACCACAAGTCCATGATTCCTTTCTTCAGACTCACCCAGTCACATGCAATGATGTAAAGTGGAAGAGGATCACAGGCTGGTGGATGCAATCCCTTGTTCATCCAATGGCGGTGGAAGCATCTCAGCCCTGGTGCGGGTCTCCCTCTGGCTTCTCCAGCCCTCTGACTGTGGCTCATCAACAGCAAGGGGAAGCAGAGAGAGTGTGGCTCTCCTCCAGGGAGAAAAAAAGAGAACGTTCCCAGAATACTCATGAGAAGGCCATGCCCCCAAAGAGGCATCGTTAGGCTGTGACCTGATTGACAGACTAGACTCCACCCTTTCACTCTTAATACCCTTGAGTTGACCCAAGGTTAGGTTAACTACTGCGTGAAGGTCTCGCTCTCTCTCTTTTTAAATCATTTTATGGGGGGCTTATACAGCCCTTAACACAATACACACATACACACATGTGTCAAGCACATTTATACATTTGTTGTCATCATCATTTTCAAAACATTTTCTTTCTACTTGGGCACTTGATATCAGCTCCCCTTCCCCCCCCCTCCCTCCCTCCCAAACCCTTGATAAATTTATAAATTATTATGACTTTTTCATGTCTGACACTGATTAATGGCTCCCTTCACCCCCTTTTCTGTTGTCTGTCCCCCAGGGAGGGGGTTATATGTAGATCATTGTGATCAGTTCCCTCTTTCTCCCCACACCTTCCCCTTACCTGTATCATTACTCTCATTATTGGTCCTGAGGGATTTATCTGACCTGGATTCCCTGTGTTTCCACATCTTTTTTTCTCCCAAGTCATAAAGTGAGTCTTATTAGTCAACTAGAATTACAACAGACTCATCGTAGCTTTCTCTTTCTGTAGTCGTGCCACCAAGCACAAAACAGAGCAGTGTGTCCTGCTTTCCTGTGAGTCATCACCTTGGATGACTTCTTTGTCGTCGAAATCTTTGTCAGCTTCACAATCCAGAGGGACAGAATCGAAAGCTTCTTTCTCAGAAGCAGATGCCACTGGTCAGGGACTAATATACGTGGAATGGTTCGGTCGTCCAGAGGGTAAGGAAGTATCAAATTTAAGCAATGTCTAATGTTACTTTCCTACGTGGTACTGGTCCATGATGTCCAGTGCTCCTGTGGGAGTCATTCCTCCAAAGATCTACACATGCTTCCCGACAACCACAGCTGCATGGGCAGCACAGCCAACGGGGGTGGCCCCAGTGGAACTCAGCTTCTGCCATTTAAAATCTTTTATATTGGGCTGAGCCCTGGTGGCGTAGTGGTTGTGCACGGGACTGCGGCCCACTGGGACGGAGGTTCAATTCCAGCAGTGGGGCTGGGCCTCCTACTCCCACCACTGAAAGCAGTGATGACCCCCCCAAATAATAAAATAAAATAAAATCTCTTATATCAATACAATGGAATGGGGATCATCACAGACTTTGTCCCCTGCTAATTCTCCACGGATGAAGATCGTTGTCCCTGCTGCCACCATCACATGACCATGCCGGGGGATGGGGGCTTTCCAAGTGTCTCTGGCTATGACCAAGTCAGAGTGTTGGTGTCAAACACACGCAGCTTCACGTCCTGCACAGGCTGAGCGCCTCTCTCTCCACCCCCAAAGACATACAGCTGGCTTCTAATGGCTGCCCACAGTGAATGGAATGTTCTTGGGGATGGCGCCTGGTTGGTTACCTCCGGAATTGTCCACATCCCAGTTTCAGGAGTCAACCCTTGTCAACAATTTCGATTGCCTGACTGGCCATCACCTCCAAACACCCAGATGCTGTCCAGTGTGCAGGAGGGAATGGAGCTGGCCTGTTCGTACCAGGGCAAGAGACCCTCCCAGGTGGCTAAATCCCACAGAGGCGTCCCTAGAGCCATGGTGTGCACATCTGAAAAGTTTCTGTTTGGATTTGCCCCTCCAACAACGAAGACCTTCCCTCTCTTAGCGTTACCAACTGGAGGCCAATATGAGCAGCTGTGGCCAACCCGAGGACAAGCGCTGCTTTCAGGAGGTGTCAGAGGGTACCCTGTCACTTTCAGAGGCTGGTCTCCAAGCTCCAAGACAGGCAACAGCTGCCTGGTGTCCTATGCCTGATTTGCTTTCTATTGCTTCTTTGGGGCTCTGTAGGGCTCTGAAATAGCATGGGGTGCTCAGCCCCCATGCAGTTGGCCCTCTGCTGCGGTCAGACTTTGCAGACTCTGCGTGCCTTTGCAGAAAGTCTGGCAAGTTCATGATCATCAGTTTCCTTGGGCTATCTCTCATCTTGGACATGGGTGTTTGTTTCTGCCAGGCAAAGCGTCCCGAAGGAGCAAAATGATGGGAGAATCCATTTCTTATTCATCATTTTTCATCAGAAAATCCTCACTGGCTCCCCAGAGGTGAGGACTTGGGCTGCAGGGGCTCTAGCTGGGGGTTCAGCTGGGGTTCAGCCAGAAAGGGCATGAGCAGCGCTGAAGCAGTAGAGGAATCGGGTTAAGCTTTAACGTCCAGATCTTACCTGTACCTGCTCTGGTCTAGCTGGATTTGTAAGGTAGAATTGAAATCATGAAGTGGGGGAGAAGGGGAGCATTGAAGAACTAGATGAAAATTGTATATTTCATCTGTGGTATGCTGGCTGTCTCTTCCTTGTGACTCTTCTGTAAGGGAATGTCCAGTTGTCTACAGGTGGGCTTGGGGGTCTCCACTCCACACTCCCTCTCATTCACAACGATGTGATTTTTTTGGGGGGTCCAGGCTTTTCTTTCAAGTGATTTCTGGACTCGAACTTGGAACCTCGTGTTCGTAATCCAGCATGTTCATCACCTGCTTCTACCCTGTGCTGTGGAAGGAAGGGAGCCTCTCTCCTGCCCGAATGTCCATACCCCTTTCTCTACACCTTTGCTAGAGAACTGAGTGCCTCTCCCTTCTTATTGTGCATCATTTTGTCTTTCTTGTTTACTTATTTCTATTTTAGAGATGGCATCGCTTAAGTATGGTATAAGATAAGGAACCCAAAGAAGTCTTCCCACAGTGGCTGGATATATGTGAAATTGCCTTTGTCCATCCATTTAGCCAAGGGAGGCCTTCCAGGGGTTTGTGATGAACTGGGGTTAGCCCCAGGCCTGGGGTAGCGTGTCCTCTAAGTAGGGGGTTGCTGCACCCACGATCTCACCCCTGCAGAACCAATAGGCTGCATTCTTTGCTCACCCCTGCCCCGCCCTTCACCATTGGGGTAGTTACATAATCTGGTGTCAATTGGAGAGGATTTGGAGTGAAGGGGTGGAGTCTAGTCTGTCAATTGGATCCTACCTAGCCAGTGAGGCCTCTGGGTGGGCATGGCCTTCTCCTGAGAATTCTGGGAAACCTGGGAGTTCCGCCTTGGGGGTGGAAGACACTTCTCTCTATCTCTGCCTATGGAGACTCTTTACTGACAAAGCTGTGTCTCTGTGAAACCTCCCTGAGGAGAAGCTACATGCACCAACCAACCCTGATGAAGCCCTGGTACTGGGGAAGCCATGTGGAGACCCCTGCCAGTGCTGAGATGCTTACACCACCACAGAATTCACAAGACTTCTCTCCACTGGGCTGTGCTCCTCCTGCACTTGGCATTGTGCATGTACCTGCTGAGTCTGAAGAGGACTTTATAGTTCGGTCTTGGACATATGGGCTAATATCAGACTTCTGGGCTTGGACTGAACTGAGCTGGATTGCTTTCTTAATGCACAATCACCCTTATATAAAACTCTCTCTTAGACACATATGAGTCCCTATGGATGGGTGGCCATCTTCTTTTGGATCTGTGAAGGCTTTGGCCTGAGCGCCCAGCCTCTCAGAGCCATTCCTTTACCTAACTCATGACCATGATCACTGCGACCTCGTGGGGGCTGCCCCGTGCTCAGTGTTAGGACAGGGGGAGGCCCTGCCTTCAGGGGACAGACAGGGACATGAGTGGTAGGATACAAGGAGAAGTGAGGTGACCCTCTGTGAAGGACCAAGAGGGTATTGCGGGAACAGCTGAAGACCCAGGGAGGTAAGGGTGCTTGGGGCACTCACGCTCACCATGTCCCCCTTACTATCCTTGTCATGGGGTCTCTGGTGTGCACAGATACCAGCTCTGTCCTCCCAGGTCCAGAGCCTGTGCAGATGGAGTCAGGAAATGTCAACAGCTGCAGGGTACCTCACATTCCCAGCCATTCCCCACATAGCACAACCCCCGTCCAGAGTTTAGGACGGTCCCCCTTCTGGGCCTGGGACCGTGGGTTTCCCAGAACCCTCTCTGCAGCAGTGCACACCTGGGACCTGGGGCCCCCGAGGCTCCTTCGCTGTGGGTGGGCTCTGGGTTCCCTGTCCCCGTGTCTGAACGACCATCGCAACCGTTGGTGATGTCCCTAAGTTACTACTGGGCTCGAGAAAGAGGACAGATGATTCCCTTTATCCCTCTGTTCTGGCCTCATCCAGGCCCCTCCCCCAGTTCTCCCCGCTCACTCCCAGACCCTGCCAACATGTTGAGGTTGTTAGCCTCAGCTGCCCTGCTGGCAGGAGCCAGGCTGGCTCCGGGGAGCTGGGTGGAGGGATATGCAGCGGCTCACATTTCTTCAGCTCGTGCCAAATATTATTCAGATGTAGCGGTTCAGACAGACACAAATTGCCCATCCAATAAACACAGAAGGCCTAATCCCAGGACATTTATCCAAGTGGGGAAAGATGAGAGAAAGGACAGGCACAGGAAGTCTTTGAGAGTTGGCCCGGGGTGGCTGGCCTGAGGGAGGGGGTGAACCTTCCAGGTCTCCTGGGATTTGCTCTGTAGAGAACCTGAAACCCAACCCCAGGCTCTGGGATGAGCTGTCACTGTGACACACAAAGCCTGCCTTGGTGCCTCCCTGCCCTCTGGGGAACAGTGACAGAGGAGCTATTTGGGTTACTTTGTGGGCAGACACTTGTCATCTCCAGGTGACAATGGTCAGCAGGAGAGCTGGCTGCCAGGACCTCAAAAGCTGCCCTTTTCAGGTGTCTTCGTGCCCAGGGCGTGTTCAGATTTTTTGCAGAGTCCTCCTGTCATAGCTCTTCCTCCTGGCTGGAGCCCCGTCCTCCTGGCATCGGGTGTGGGGACAGGCTGCGGAGAGAACAGGTGTCCTGACCTCAGAACAGGAGACCAGGCAGACCCAAGGGGTAGTTGGTCCATACAAGAGGCCCGGTTAGCCTACTGGCTCTTCTCCAGCCCCTCTCCTGCTAGAACTTTCTAACCTGCTCATGAGCTTTTTGTTTTAAGGCCTCTGCCCAGAAAGTCAGAGAACCAGACCCTGGCTGGCACATAGCCTCTCAAGGCAGAGAGAGAGAGAGAGAGAGAGAGAGAGAGAGAGAGAGAGAGAGAGAACGAACCAGGTGCAACCTCTGCAGACAGCCAGGGGCCTCCTGCTTCCTTCTGTCCAGCTGGGTGCCACACCTCCAAGAATCTGCTGTGTAGCTGGGGGAGGAGGATGGTGGGTGTGCGGGTGACAATCTCAGGAGCAATAGTCAAGAAGCCCAGCCGATTCCCATTCATGCCCAAATCAGGGCAGCACCTTTCCTTGCAAGGCTGTTTTTTCTGAAGCAGACAGGCTTTCCTTGGGAGGTACCAATTTTGTGGATTCACACCTCCAGACACTCCCCACCTTTTATACCCTCCAGCGACCAACCTTCAAGGGAGTTGACCACTTCTCACACCACACCATCAAAGAGGTGTGATAATGAACTTGCCCAAAGTCAGGCAGGGAACACAGAGCCTCACCTTCCTCCTGCGGAGAGACTCGTGGTTTCAGCCTTCTGGTTTTGCAGTAAGCAGCCCACTGTGTCATCTCCTGAGCCTCCAAGGTGAGAGCAGGGCACTGAGGCTCCCGAACGTGGGGGCAGGGGGGGGGAGCAAGTGCTTTCCAGCGTGGCCAGTGCTAAGAGAGTCAGGAAATGCCCTGCAAGGCCAGGCAGTCCGTGTGAGCCCGTGTGAGCCCTTGTGAGTCCGAGGAGAGGCCAGCCCTGTGTGCCTGCAATGAGTGTTCTCTTTCTTCCTTCTTCCCCTCACCAACTTCTCCTTGTCTTTCAAGGGAAGGTTTCCAGAGCAGATGATCGGTTTCTCATACAGCAATTCACCTGCGCTTTCTTCCCACTCCTCCCTGACAATTCCCTCAGGGGACTCTGCAGACCACTTTCTCTGGAAGGTTCCCTGCTCCTTATTGGTGGGTAAAGGCTGCCCTTTGGGTCCCAAAGGATTCGTGACTCTAATGCCAGGGGTAAACTCCATTTCAGACCACAGGGTGACGGCAGCCCATTGACTCCGGGCTCTACCAGTGTGTGGGGGGGACCAGGAAGTCTGCTCTCTGCTTTCTTTTGAGGTTTCTCTCCTCTTCTATCCAGGACCTTCGAATTAGATCCTTTTTGGTGTAGTGAGCAGTGGCAGCCGGCACCCTGGTTCTTGTCTGATCATTGGAGAGACTGATGTTTGTCAGAGCCAGTAGCCCCCTGGACTACTTGTTTCCATCATCGCCTTTTGACTTTCATCACTGTTTCCTCCCGAGCACTGAGAGAGATCAACAGCTCCACCTGAGAGGACTCTTCATGAGCTCCTAAGACCACAGTGGCTACTCACCTGGGTAGGACGTAGAACATCATCTTGCCAACGGATCTTGGCCACAGACAATGATCTTGCGCCCCCAGGCGCAGTAACCCATTCCTTCCAGGTGTCTGGTTATGGCTAAAATTTCCTAACTTTGACCCCTGAATGTTCTTCCACAGGGATGGATATATTTTCAGCTAAGGCAAAGACAGATATAAATAACCTCAGTCAATCCCACCATGTGCAGTGTGGGTGTACTCCCCCGGCCCCGCCCACACCCAGCCAGCCTGCAGGTCTATCCACGCATCTCCTAAGGGCCCACGATGACACAGAATCGTGTGGATCACTGGACCTGCTTCTGTCACCTTTCGCTCTTGCAAACCTCCCAGTGTCCACCCGAGCCTCTATAACTTTTGCCAGCCACCCTCTTACTTCATACTGCCTTCCGTTTCACCCAGGTTAACACTCTGCTGCCTAATAACCAATGACTTCCCCTCTCAGCCCTTAAAAAAAAGTTTCTTTCAGGGTGAGGACCTTTTTGTCGTAGGGAATCTCCCTTGTCGGTCCTTTCATGATGGACTAATCGCAGCATGACAGCCTCCAGGCTTTTTTGAGTTTTGCAGGGCCTCACAGATTCCCTGGTGTTGCAGCAGGCAGCACCATGGGAGCAGGGCACCTGCCACCGTAGGGGAAGTTGGCTGTTCTCCCATTACGGACTCTTAGGGTGTTCCCATCTCTGTGCTCGTGTGCAGAGTGCTGTCAATGGCACAGGTGTGCAGGTATCCCTCGGGGTCATGCCTCCTAGTTCTTTAGGGTCTGTGTCAAGTCGAGGGCTGGCTGGGTCACAAAGGATTTCTAGTCCCAACTTTAAAAAAAATTAATAAATCATTTTATCAGGGGCTTGTACAATGTTTCTCACAATCCATCCATACATCCATTGTGTCAAGTACTTTCATACCCCTGCTGCCACCATCATTCTGCAAACATTTGCTTTCTATTTGGGCCCTTGACATCAGCGCCTCATCTTTCCCCCTCCCTCCCTGCTCCCCCCCATGAACCCTTCATAATTTATACATTATTATTATTTTGTCATATCTCACACTGCCCGGAGTCTCCCTTCACCCACACCTGTGCTGTCCATCCTCCAGATAGAAAGTTATGTGTAGATCCTTGTAATCGGCTCCCCCTTTCTGCCCCACCTTCCCTCCACCTTCTCCATAACTCCACTCTCCCTACTGGTCCTGAGGGGCTCATCTGTGCTGGGTTGCCTGTATTTCCAGATCCCATCTGTACCAGTGTATCTCTTCAAGTCCAGTTGGATTTGTAAGGTAGAATTGGGATCATGATCATGGGGGGAGGTAGCCTTTAAGAACCAGAAGACAGCTGTATGTATCATTGTTACTCCATTGTTCTCTGACTGGCTCATGTCCTTCCTGTGACCCTTCTGTAAGGGGTTGTCCAATTGCCCACAAATGGACCTTGGATCCCCACCCTGTACTTCCCCTCATTCACAATGATGCGATTCTTGTTCCTTGATGCTTGATACCGGCTCCTTTTGACCCCTTGTGGTCACACAGGCTGGTGTGCTTCTTCCATGTGGGCTTTGCTGCCTCTGTGCTAGACGGCTGCTTGTTTATCTTCAAGCCTTCAAGACCCCAGGTGCTTTATCTGTTGGTAGCCGGACACCATCAGCTTTCTCTAGTCCCAACTTGTTGAGGATATGCCATACATACTGCTTTCCCCAGGGCTGGCACCCGTCTCGGTCCCACCAGGGGTATACCAGTGTTCCATTCTCTTCATAGGGCTGGGTTCTTCCCTCATCCCTGCTGGTTATAAGCTCTTACGAGGATGATTGCACACTCTGCCCCTGGGGACTGTTCTCAGCAGCATATGCCCAGGCCTCATCCACTTCCTCTTTGTCCCCCGGGTGTGAGAGCTGCATCGACTCATCATTCCTTCTGGCTGTTGTAATAGATTGAATTATATCCCTTCCCTAGATGTGCTGAAAACCCCAAACCATTATACCTAAGCTATAGTCTGATGTAGGGAGAGGATTTTGCTCTGTTTGTGAGACCACAGCCGTGCAGGGTATGTGGTTGGTGAGCCAATAAGGAGGAGCAGAGTAGGCACGGAGGCAGAAGCCCGACTGGAAGGGAAGGGAGGCACTGCATTAAGGAACCGAGGGGCAGAGTTGAAAAGAGGCAAGGGCCTTCCTGCAGGACCAGCAGAGAACCACTTCCCCTAGAACTCTGGCACCTGGCATTGGGACTTGTAGCTCCTGAGAAGTGAAAAGGAGAGGTAAGATTAAAAAATGAATGCATTGTAATTCCGATGCTGGCGAGGACTCCTGAAAATATCACGGTCTGTTGGAAGAACCAAGAGGTGTGACTTGGAAGGAGGAAGCCGGAATGCTGTTAGACGCCAGACTTTGTCTCAGGTACCTTGGACATGTTGTCAGGAGAGACTGGTCCCTGGAATAGGACAAGGGACTTGGGAGGGGAGAGGAACAAGAGGAAGGCCCTTGATGAGCCCAGATGACACTGTGGGCTGACAGGGGGTGGAAGGAAGTTGGGGGTGGGGGTGGGGTGGGGTGGAAACAGGCTGATTGAGAGGACAGTGCAGGACAGGGCAGTGTTTCCATCTGGTGTACCCGGGCTGCTAGGGGCGGGGACCCACTCGGAGGCAGGGACCCACTTGGAGGCAGCAGCAATCTGACCCAACGCCACTGAAACACGACCACACCAGCTGTGAGAAAGGCGACGTCTGCTTCTGCTGTTTTCGTGAGGGCAGCAAGCAGACTAAGAGAGTTGTGAAGAACAGGAATTCACTGGTGCGAGTGTTTTCATGCACTTCAAAGACCTCAATAGAAGAGAGAGTCCTGAGGCAGAAAACCCCCCAGACTCCTGGAAGGATGAGAACGGGGGCCAGGGAAGCATGGGGAACACAGGCAGCGTCTGGCTCCCCATCTCTATTTCCACTTCTCTCTGGGGTCCGTCTCCTCCCAGATGGCTTTGCTGCTTTGCGCCTTGGCAAAAGGTGTCTGGTTTACATCATCTTAATTCCTGCTACACCCAGGGACTGACGGCCTGTCCTGACTCTCCCATCCAAAGCCTTAGGAGAGGCTCTTTGATTAGCCCACCCTAGTCCACTCAGGACCAGGGGGTGGTCGAGTCAGGTGGTCCCCAAGTCACTACCAATGACCGAGGCTGAGGAGGAGTAGGTGGTCAGAGGAAGAAGTCACCTGAGCTGGCTGGCACTGTGCTCTTCCTTCCTGGAGTTCATAAGAATAGTCTCGTAGCTTCCTCGGGGCTTGGCTTACAGTTAGGAAACGCGAGCATCATTCTGGAACATTTTAACATTCACTTGGGTGGCTGCTGTGAATCACTCAACAAGCTATTCAACGTTCGGCGGCCTCTACCTCCTGGGGCAGCATTTTGCACCATGAGGTAGGACCCGGCTTCTGTAAGAGTCTGGAGTGTCTGGGTGGGGCAGTTCACGCCCTGGGAAGCTACCCCAGAGGCTGGAGCTTGGAGTCTACCCAGAGGCGGTTTGGAAGAAAGGCTTCACCTTCTGCTTCGCTGAAAAGCATCTGAAGCACAGGTCGGCCCCCCCATACCAAGGCCAGCCTGAGTGGGACTCCAGGCGAGACAGCCAGGGGCCCAGGCCCCTGACAAGGTGTGGAGAGGGACACGGGGCGGGGATGGGAACCTGGCCTGCTGCTTCCGCCCTCCCTGAGAACGAGGTCCATAGCAGGACCCTGGAGCTCACCATCTCCAGGAGGTGGGGGCGGGGGCGGGGGCGAGTCGGGAGGAAGCAAACACACCACTCTCACTCCCCACTCTTTCAAAAGCCGGGCGACGAAAACACGGCCGTCCATCGTGGTCTGAGATTTTTCCCTAATGGAAGTTAAAAGTGAAAATCAATCAGAAGGGCCCAGAGGAGCTTCTTGGCCAAATGGGGAAACCGGAGCGCGCTCAGAGAAGTTCCAAGAGGTTGCTCAATCCCTTGTTAGAGACTTTGGAGCGGGAACCGCAAGAGGGAGAATTTGGGGAAGAACGTTGGTCACGTGCGCAAGAACCTCATTTAGCCAAAGGAGAGGCGTGGCCACGCCCGTTCTGTTGCCTCAAAGCAGCTGAAGGACGAGGGGAGGGGGAAGAGGAATGTCATGGCCCCTTCTTGCAGCTTTTCTCTGGCAGGCCCTTGCCACAGGATCGCGGTCAGCAACTGTAGAAATAAAGCCTTTCTTTCTCTGTTACACACTCGCAGCGGAAATGCTGGGATCAGGAGGAAGGAATGTTGCTCGGTAGCCTTCCTTTGGACCCTGCGCCCATCCATCCCTGCACCAATCACCCGACGGCTGTGGCTAGAGAAATGCAGTGATTTCATCGGTCCAGTGCGAGTCACGGTCCTCTGGAGGAGCCCGAGGATGGCCGCCTAGCCCTACTTGGGGGAATCTCTTGGCAGAAGAAACTGTGGGTTCCACACTCAAAGTCAAACTCCGTTTCATGGAGTCAGTTCTGATGGACAGGCCCGGGGGAGCGGGGGGGACCGGCCCCCGAGAGTTTCAGAGCCTGAGACTCCTTGAGCAACCGGTTTGAGAGCCTCATCTTTTCAGCGCAGACAAAATCCGTGAGGGTGACCCGGCAGGGGCATTATCGGACTTTCCGCTTGAGAAGGACTCGTTCCCACACTAGCTGCCCCTTCCACAGCATGCCCCACTTCTCGCTTGCACAGAACTCAAAGACCATCCATGCTCATGCTTGTGAGACTTCCTGCGGACGTTACAACTTATAATTCGGGACCAGAAAGGACTCAGGAGACGGGCACTTTGGCCCTGCCCTGTCCCTCGACCCCTGAACCTCTTGGGCAAACCTGGCCTCTGTCTGGGTTAGACATGTGTTAGAAAGTTCTGGAGTGCTACTGACACGTGTTCAGAACACTCCACTCTGCCAGTAAGCCTTCAACCCAGGGTCTCTCTGCTCTCTGGCTTCGTGGGTCAGCAAGCCTAGCTTTGTCACTGCGTGCTGGAGTGCTGCAGGTGCTGCGCCCCCCATATGGGCAAGCCTCTGGGTCGGAAGCACTCAGATTTCTCGCTCTGTGGGACAGAAAGCCCACCGTCGTATTCATCTCCTGCCAAATCTCCTGGTTCGGCTGCCTCTGCTGCCGCACGCGCCAGTGTCACAACTCTATGGATGTCTTAGTCTAAGAGGGTCTCAGCACAGGGATGGGTCCCAGCTCCCAAGGAAGCCCTCCCCTCATAGCTCTTTAACTCTCGGTGGTAGTGAGGTCTCCCCCTTTTGCCTCTGGGATGGCTCGTTTTAAGCACAGTGGGATGACAAATTGCCCCTTGAAGGATCCATACACCTTATTCGCATTAACAGCAAGCTGTCCAAGCTCCCTGGTGTGTCACACCACAGTACCTTACTTGTACAACCCTGCCTCATCTTTTGGTGGGAGTTACAAGACCCTGGCGAGAAAGCCACCTAAAATCACAGCTGTCCACTACAGGGAGAAAAGTCGATTCTTCAAGCTATGTGTTCATCTAGAAAGACCTTTGAAAAACTATAAAGAAAGGATGTGGCTATTTCTCATAGCAGCACAGCCAAATTTCCTCTTCTGCACATGCATGAAATGACAGATCCTAGAACTGCACCGAAGAGTCTGTTGGCCACGTTAGCCTTTGATAGTTTCCAACATGATATAGCTATATTTTAATAAATCATTTTGTTGGGGGCTCATACAACTCTTATCACAATCAATACATACATCAATTGTATGCAGACCACATTTGCACATTTGTTGCCATCATCATTCTCAAAACATCCTCGTTCTACTTAGGCCCCAGTATCAACTCCCCGTATTTCCCCTCTCTCCTCCTCCCCCATGAACCCCTAATAATTTATAAATTGTTATTATTTTGTCATATCATACACTGTCCTATGTGTCATTTCACCTATTTCCCTGTTGTCTGTACCCCAAGGAGGACGTTATATGTAGATTCCTGCAATTGGTTCCCCCTTTCTACTCCATCTTCCCTCCAACCTCCCTGTATCACCACTCTCACCACTGGTCCTGAAGGGATCATCTATTCTGAATACCCCATGTTTCTGGTTCCTATCTGTAGCAGTGTACATTCCCTGATCTAGTCAGATTTGTGATCATGATTTTGGTGGGGGGGTGGGGAGCATTGAAGAACTAGAGGAAAGTTGCATGATTCATTGTTGCTATACTCTACCTTGAATAGCTCATCTCCTCACTGCAACCTTTCTGTAAGGGAATGTCACTTCACTTACTGATGGGCTTTGGGTCCCCAATCTGTACTCACTCTGATTTATGATGATACACTTTTTAGATCTTTGATGCCTGATACCTGATTCCTTTGACACTTCGTGGTCATACAAGCTGGTGTGCTTCTTCCATGTGGGCTTTGTTGCTTCTGAGCTAGATGGCTGCTTGTTTATTTTCGAGCCTTTCAGACCCCAGATTCTCTGTCTTTTGATAGTTGGGCACCATCAGCTTTCCTCACCACATTTGCTTAAGCACCCATTTGTCTTCAGTGATTGTGTCAGAAAGGTGAGCATCATGGAATGCCAATTTAAAAGAACAAAGTGTTCTAGCATTTAGGAAGTACTTGAGAGGAGGTCTGATGCCCATCTGCTGTTTTAATACTAACTCTTTAAGTACATGCACATAGATCTATTTCCCCATTGCCATATATAAATGTGTTCACCTATGTATCGGCCTATATTTAGACCTCTATACATGCCCTTTAACCGCACCTCCCCAGTTTTTCCCTGTATTTCCTTTTACTTCCTCTTGTCCCACTATCATGCTCAGCCTCCATTGGGTTTCAGTCATTTCTCTCTGTTACATTAATCTTGATCAATCCCTATCAGGCCTCTCACACCCACCCTGCCTCTGATTTTGGATCACTTGTTCCCTTGTCCCTAGGCTGGTCAGCATCACCTCCTTTCCCCCACCTCTCCCTCTCCCATGACCTCCTGGGACTATCAGCCTCATTATTTTCTCCTCCAGAATGTTCATCCAGCCTATCTTATCTAGATAGACCTGCAGAGCATGATATTCTTGTGAATAAAATGGAAAATAGCAATATTAAAACTAAACTGAGGGCTGAGCCCCGGTGGTGTAAGTGGTTGAGGGCGAGACTGCGGCCCGTGGACTTGGCGGTTCAAATCCAGCGGCGGCTCTCAGGAGCAGCACTGGGTAGCGCCCATGACCACCAGAGGCAGTGATGGTCCCCCACCCCCCAAAAAAAAAACTAAACTGAAATCCCAAATCCACTGCCAGTGAGGTGATTCCAGCTTACTGTGACCTTATGGGACAGAGTATAACTTCCCCACCAGGCTTCTGTGCCTGTAAATCTTTACAGAAGGAAATTCTCCCTGGAGTTGCTGGTTTCGAACCATTGACCTTTCAGATGGCATTCCTATTTTTAACCACCAAAACTCCCACTCAAAACAACCTACAAACTCACTGCCACCCAGTGCACACTCTGACTCATCCAACCCAACAAAGCAAGGTAGAACTGCCCCTGTGTATTTCTGGGGCTGTAGCTCTTTTTCTTTAAACACACACACACACACACACACACACGCACACACTGGGCTTATTGACATATACTTCACATAACATAGTTTAGCAGTTCAATCATCTTAAAAAGAGTTGTACAATCATTACTACATTCAATTTTAGAACATAAGACTGTAATTCTTTACAGGAGTGGAAAGACTCATCTTTTTTCCTGGGAGTGGCTGGTGCTTTTGAACTGCTGGCCTTGCAACTCATCACCTACTTTTTTCCCACCTTAAAGTAGCGAGGAGCGATATATGAACAGACAGGAATGGATAGGTTCTAACAAGAATGTATTTGCAAAACCAGAGGTGGATTGCATGTATCCCATAGAGTGTGGCCTGCCAACCTCTGCAATAGAGAATTTAAACAAGAAATCAGTATTTGGGGCTGAGCCCCGGTGGCGTAGTGGTTGTGCGCGGGACTGCGACTCACTGGGATGGAGGTTCAATTCCGGCTCCCAGGAGCAAAGGCTGGGCCTCCTACTCCCACCACCTGAGGGCAGTGATGCCTAAAAAAAAAAAGAAAAAGAAAAAGAAATCAATACTTGGAAGTGCTTCCACAACAGAATTCTTTCTAAGACTATGCCATTGACTTTGGGACCAGTAAGCTCTCAGGATCCGGAAAGGTGGTGAGGAGCATGCAAATACAGAAAGGAAATTGATACAGTGGCAACATACAGTAACATGGATTAGAGAAAGTGTATCAGGTAAACTTGTAATCTTGCAATGAAAATTTGTAGGCAAAATATTGAAAGCTCCAATGTACTCCCTTTAGCTGCCTATGAAAAAGCATAGGAAGAAGAAGCTTTTGCTTTAAACAAAATTAGGGAAACTACAAGATCTAGGATGGTCTCTCAGTCCACTAAAACTCCAAGCAAGTGAAAAATCTAGAGAAAAATATTCATTTCAGGACACTCAGGAAGTTGCAGCTGTAAGACTCTTTGTTTAGCTCTCAGAAAGATTAGAACACTCTCCTCTCCACCTCTCAGCTAGATAAAATGCTCTGGCAATCTTAAGGGTTTGCCCCTTGGCACCCTGACCTGTATTGATATTTGTGGGTGTGGTTTTTGTCCAGTGGAATGAAAACCAGCTAGATCCAGGGGAAAACACATACAATTACTTTTAGAGAGAAGTGTACTAGGCTAAGCACTGCTGGCTGGGGGCTAAAAGAGACATACTTTAAAACAAAAAGAGAAGAAGAGCAGTCAACCGACTGGGGGAACAGCCCCCTCAAAAAATGGCTCAGCTGCACAGCGGGGATGGTTCTTATAAAACGCATGGAACACCTCAAAGTATAGAGCCTGGAAGCACAGAGAACCACTCAGAAGGAGCAGGTCTCTCCTCTAATCAACGTATATTCCCTGACTCCAGAGCAGGGAGAATCCGCAACCTGTCCACTAGGGTCAGATTCCAGATTTGCTCAGGACCCCTGACTGTCACATGCCCATTATTGAACTTCTATCTAAACGGAAGGATCTACTGTGGTTTTCTTGTACTCGGGAAATAGGACTCACAACGCAGTCCCTTTCGTACGCATACGTTTTGAACGACTCGAGGACCCGTTTCACATGCCATCGTACCACGAAATCCTTAATGTGTAGTCTGAACATAAGCACAGTACTGAAAGACACAGAGCGATCATCTTAGCCTTAATCCCTACTTGACTTTTACCCATGGTTCCCATAAATCTTCTGGATACCAAGTATCCTTTGTGAGCGTCCACCGTGGGATCACACGTGGTCTCGAGTGACCATTCTCTCTGTCTCCTCCAATCAGGAACTGCCCCTTCAGCTTCCCTTTACTGGGATGACCTGGCCACTTTTGAAGATTGCAGACGGGTTACTGTGTGGACTATCTCCTCATTGGAATGTTCCCTTCTACGGCTTTGTAGCTAGATTCAGCCCGTGCATTTTGGATGGGATGATGTCCCCAGTGAGGCTGTGTTTGACTCAGTTCATCTTCCCCGGGGCATGCTGTTTTAATCTGTGCTATTATTGACAGAGCTCATTCTGGCCCTTTGATTAAGGTGCGTTTGTCAGGACTCTCTACGCTCACATTTCTCATTTTCTCATTGAAATGATAAGTATTCTGTGGGGGATATCCTTTTGAAATCATATTGCTCTCTCATTATTCACCAAAGTTCCTTCACCAAACTAATGTATTCACCAAACTAATGTATCTGTTTACATTACTTTAGACTTGGTTTCAAACTGTTACTCTCAGTGGGAGCTGTTCTTATTAAAAGTTCTCTGCGAGCTAAGCTGCCTAGCCTGTGGCCAACGGACCCTCTTCTCAGTGTCTGTTTGACAAAGCCCCATCATCCTTTGGGCCTTCCTTCTGGAGTACGATATTCAGAGTCATCCTCCCACATTCCTGCTCCTTTGCTGGAATTAACCTTTTCTGTACAAACTCCTGGCTCCTTTTATTGGCAAACGGCACTTAGAAAACAAGATTTGGGTATTAGATGTACTTGTTTCTCTTGAGAAACTCCTGTTCCCAGTCCTTCTCCCAGACAGCAGCTTTTCTCTCTCTCCTCTCTCTCTCTTACACACTTAAATCTACATGTATTTATCTACATATTGAAAACCTTTAATTCAAATAAATTTCTCCGTTTGCAACAAAGTATCGCAGAGTTCCTTTGAGTCTTCTTTCTATCTCTACTTGTAACTCTTGAGGGGGAGAAGCTCCGGTGACTCTCATGATTCACTTAGAGTTACTTCCTTAATCAATTTCCCTTTCCCTGTATTTAGCCACTGTGTTACCCTAACCCTAACCCTAACCCTGCATGGCTGGCCCTCCAATCCCTGCCAAGGGGGACACCCCATGGAGGAGGCCCTCTCTATCTTGGGGTGCTTTGACCCCTTGCTGGTTGTCATCCTCCCAGCCCTCACCTCACCCCTCCTCCTAAGTGGGCTCAGACACCTTGCGCATCGGGACTCTGACTTTGCTCCATGGTCCCTAATGGCTTGGGACTGGATTGTTCAGGGAGAAGGAAATTGCTCACGTATCCCTGTACCTGGAGAACCAGCTCTAGACTGGACTTGGTTTCTAAGCCTGAAGGTATAATGGAATGAGCCTTGGAGCCTCTCGATCCGTGGGAACATTGTCAGTGGTCGGAGGCCACGGACACACCACCGTGGGTCCCACGCCACTGCCGGGTTGGCCCTTCCCTCATCAAGAGAGAGTCTCTGCTCCCCTAGACTTTGACCGGCCCCTGTAACTTGTTTCCACTCCTAGGACAACAGAGAAGTGATACTTCATGACGGACTCAAAGCAGTCAGCACGGTCTTATTTTATGCTTGAAATGTCCTATTTTGGAAGGTACTTTCCAGATAAAGGGAACTCACCCCGCCATGTGAGAAGAAGCCTTATGCAGAGGAGCAGTCCATGTGGCCAAGAACCACGGCCTTCTGACCTGTTACTCATTCTGACCCCTCCACCCCTGGCCAGTGCCAACTGCCAACCATGGAGGGGAGGCCATTTTGGAACGTCTAAGTGTGCCAGTCCCCAGCTGACAGCCGCTACCTGGAGCTGAACTGTCCAGTCAGCCGACACAACGATGAGTAATTAATAGATGGCTGTTGTAAGACATTAAGTTTAGGGGTGGTTTGTAATGTAGCACCAGAGAACGGAAATTCCTGTCCTTAGGTGCAGGCCTTATTCCATGTCCTCTGTGACGGGGGTGACACAGAAATGTCACTGACACCTACAGGAGAAGTCCTGAAAGAGCAGAGGAGAGGTCTCTCTCGGGATAGGGCAGCCTGCCGGGAGAAGCGGCAGAGGAATACTGGTTAGAAAAACTGCCAAGCCTAGGTCCTGGACCCTCTAGAACAGGGCACAACAGGCGCCCGAGGGACTCCCAGGCTGTAATTCTTACGGACCCCACCTCTCCCCCACAAAGTGCCTGTAAGGTCGGTGCTCCCAACCTTCAGGTTAGCGCGGTGGAGTGCTTTACTCGCTGCATCACCAGGGCTCGCTGCATGGTTCCCCAGGGGAAGTTTCTCCTTGGTTTTAACCACACTGAAGTTACTGAGACCTGTTTCTGACCCCTACGATTTCCTTACTCCTCCTCCTGCCCACCTCTGCTTCCCTTTCCTCTCACTTGACAGGAGGGGATTATCCTGTTCCACCTCCACTCCATAGCCCAGCAGTTTTCCTCCGGGCACAAGCTGTGCATCTCTGCTTCGCTCTTACCACCTGCTGGATAAACAACTCTGCACTGTTGTGTTCTAGAAGAACTCAGTACTCCTTCTGCCATCATCCAATGGTCTTAAAAGGTCTTAAAAGAGAATTCTAGGCAGAGACCTTGCCCTGCGGCGAAGGACCTTTGCGCTGCCTTCCAGAAGGACAGGTGGCGAGGCTGCCCCTGGGCCGTTGCTGTCTGAGTCGCTCTCTCTCTCCCAGGCTCTGTCCCTGTGGTCGGCACAGCCCGGGGAAAGCAAGGAGAACTTGCCCACCAGACAAACGTGCAGAAAGCTCAGGACATTAGCAAGGGAGCAAGACAAGGGGATGGCGTGACTCCCTCTCGGAGGAAGCAGAGGGACTCTGAGATCACGCAGAAGGCAGCTAATGAGAAGAAGTCTATGCAGACAAGAGGAGAATGATGACTGGCTGGTTTGGAAAACCTGCGTGCTCCTGCCAATGAGATGTATGGATTGTCTGCTCCGCGATCAAGATTTTGTAGAGGGAACCATCCCTCACTGCTGTAACTTATCCTGATAAGACAGTCTATTTTACACTTTACCTTCAAGACTGACTTAGTGTGGTGTTTTAGAACCATTCTTCAAAAAAAATAAAACACCAAACATGCATTTTTTTAAAATCTAGATCAATGTCTCCTGTCCCTCTGTGACAGGCTCTGGAAACATGGTAGCTGAAGAGAGAAAGTTCTTCTCCTCACAGCGTTGATCTCCTGATGGAGACAGAAATCAAATGAACACATTTGCTATATGATTTAGGGCTGTAATGCTGGCTCTGAAGAAGAATCAAACAGGTTAAGTAAAGGTGGGCTGAAGACTATTCTAGATAGGGTCTTCTGGGATGGCCTCTGTACAAGGGGACACATGAGAGATGTGAGTTTAAAATGGGGAGTGTTTGGGGAGAAGCAAACAGCAAGTGCAAAGGCCCTGAGACAGGAGGAAGCAATACAAGCTCCAGGAGTAGCCGCTGGGCCAGTGGGAAGAGCCTGGGAGACTGTGGTGGGGGATGCATGACAGATAGCAATCAGATCAAATAGGGCATCTATAGAGGCAGATTTCATTCTGAATAAAATGACACAATCCGATTTAAGCCTAGATACTCCTATATCCTCTGTGGCGAGTAGACTAGGGAAGGGGCATGGAGGCAGTGGAAGCAAGATGACCAGCTAGAAAATGACTGCATCATCCAGAGGGAGCCCTGGTGGTATAGTGGTTATGTGCTGGGCCTTAAGCCTAAAGGTCGGCAGTTCAAAACCACCAGGCCTCTGAGGGAGAAAAACAAAGCCTCCTACTACTATTGTCAAGAGTTTTGGTCTCAGAAACCCATAAAGGAAGTCCTACCCTTCCCTGTAGGGTCACTGTGTGTTAGAATCAAGAGTTTGGTTTGGGCCTGCTATGTCTAGACCAAGGTGCGGCTGGGGGTGGGGGGTGGGGGTTTGGTCCAAGATGGTTACAGCAGAGTTAGTGGGTGGTTGGATTCTGATGTTTTGAAGGGAGCACTCCTTGTTAAGGGGGAAACATACCCAGAAGACCTCTCAGATTTTGAACCATGGCATCATTCTCTGAGATAGAATGTAGGTTGTAGGTCGTAAGTCCTGAGGGCAGATGCATGGGGTTTGAGGTGTTAGTAAGATAGATAGTCCACTGGAGAGGGAGAGAGGGACCAGACAAACTTCAATCCAGTGCGGCAGGACAGGAATGCAACATACCAGCATGAAGCAGGGAACCAATAGAGAGGTCTGCAGGGCTGGTCCCAATCCCAACTCATTCTTCCTTTATCTCCTTCTGCCATCATCTAATGGTCTTAAAAGGTCTTAAAAGAGAATTCTAGGCAGAGACCTCACCCCTCGGCTAAGGGCCTTTGCGCTGCCTTCCAGAAGGACAGGTGGTGAGGCTGCCCCTGGGCCGTTGCTGTCTGAGTCTCTCTCTCTCTCTCTCCCAGGCTCTGTCCCTGTGGTCGGCACGGCCTGGAGAAACCAAGGAGAACTTGCCCACCAGACAAACGTGCAGAAAGCTCAGGACATTAGCAAGGGAGCAAGACAAGAGGATGGCATATCTCCCCCCGCCCCCGCCCCGCCCCCACACTCCCCTCCCAGAAGAAGGCACTACAGAGGACAGCACAGAAGCCACATGTTGCTCAGGGACAGGGGCACGTCTGATCAAAGCACACAGGAGCAAACGAAGAGGGAAGGAGAGAAAGTGGAACACATCCTGGCCCACCAAGCCCCAAGAACGATATTCCCGCTCAGA
>PVJH01012072.1:0-65979 GCA_004026705.1 Nesogale talazaci
TTCTGTAACTACAACTCCTTTCTAAAGTTAAGAACTTTATATCTTCTTAAATTTAGATAGTACATTGCAGCTTAAGATTGAGCAAGTATCAATAGTTAACGTAATAATTCAGAGGTTTTCATGTAGTTCTGGATTTTCTAGCATAGAGCTCTATTTTTTACTTTCATTTTAATTTTCAAATCCTAAATTAATTTTGGAAAAGTTGTTGATTTTGTATATGAAATAAAATATGACTACATTTTGATTGTTTTTTAATCATTCAATTGTGAGATTGTACTTTTTAAAATATAATAATTTGGGTTGCTTTTTAAAGAAAATAATTGGAAAATGAAATACCTAAAAGTATCTTACACCAGTCAATTATTCTTGAATCAAATTAACTCACCAAACATAAAAAATATGTGCAGTTGACAATGAAAAAGAGCTAAAAATAAAGAGATCATAATTGTATACAATGTAAGTCAACTGACAGTATTCCATATAGTTTACAAAGTAGAGAAGTTGTTGGCTTGTCATGCAACTCCTAAGTATCAATGTGTCATTGTTTTAGTTGTTATCATTGCAATAATGAATGCTTTCTTTTTACTTTGGCAAATACATTTAGATGAGGACAATTGCTTTTCTTTTTCTCTACAGTAATCAAAATATAATACGATGACTTCCCTTGCTATTTCCCAAGGGTAGTAGTTTTCTAAGTTGTGTTAAACAATTGGAATGTCACTACTTCCACACAAGTGCAAGCTATGTGCAAATCAAATATCTGTGCTACTTGCATCTCAAAGCACAGGGGCACCAGGATTTCCCACCCAGAAAATTGAGATCTTTGGAGGAAATCTTAGTTCTTTCTTACAGATTTTTAGTATTAAGCTACCCTCGGTCTCCTAAAACATCTCTTTTTTTCAGAGTATTTCAAGAGCACAGTAGTGTCTCTTTTCTTACTCTTCAAGCTCCCAAATCGGGTAAAACAAAAACAAACTAGCAATGACTTAATACTGAATAATAGTGACTCCATAGGGGAGAGTTGTCCCTGTGAGTTTCTGACACTTTAACTCTTTGGGGGAGTCAAAAGTCTCATCTTTCTCCCACTAGGAATAGCTGTTGGTTTCAAACTTCTGACCTTGAGAATAGCAGCCCAACTGGTAATCACGACACAAACAAGGCATGTGCCCTATGTAATCCATTGTCATTCGATAAAGGCAGTGTCTTGACTTCCGACCAAACAGGCATATTTTTATATACAACGAAATATACCCATTTATGTTTTAAGCAGAACTATCATATTTTTTCTTTGAAGTGCCATAATTTCTGTCATGCCACCTCATCCTTTGATGTAATCTAGAAGAATAACTGTATAATTTAAATAACATAAAAGGTAAGCTTTGCATTAAAATATTTAATGCAAAACTGCATTAAAATAAGGCTAATTCACAAGAACTAAGGAAGTCTCTCTAGCAGCAGAAATAATGAAATAAAAGTATTCAGAGTCCTCCAATAATTGATTGTGATGGACTTGATATATGTGATGAATATGTATGTGGTGATTTCATGTATGTGCGTATAGATTACCCCAGAGGAATAATGGACCAGTCTTAGAGAATTGAACCTGTGAAGATAGAAGATCTTAATCTAACTACCTGCCAAACTTGAAACTAACTTTTTTGTATATGCTGAAGTGAATTTAAAAGAGATATATAAAGCTCAGTTCCAAGAAGACAGGACATAAAATAAGAAATACTACTATTGCATAAATAATTTGAAACTTATTACAAACTAAGGCATAAAGATTATAGAAGAAAAAGAAGTACATGTTTTTTCTCTTTAAATAAATGAAGGTGATTATAAGTAAGACTAACCCTCAAGAGATAGAAGGAAAAAACATTGCCTTCTGGCAGGAAATGGAAGACACTGATTTAAGGATATTTTGCAGTTAAACCTTCTATGAAACAGTTCAATATATCTATTTTTTTAAAGATATACTTCATGCCTAGATGAAGGATATTTTAAAATTATGAGACTGTACTTATTGTAAATGTATAGAGGAAAGAGAAATACGAATATAAACCTGTAAATAAGTTATAAGGAAAAGAGAAATCACAATATTAAGGAGAAAAGAAATTCTCAACATTCTCTTTGCTATGTTGTTCAGTGTTATACTATCCCTGTTAAAGATAATTATAAAAACACATTTATATTGGACATCTTATATTAAATATTCCACTTTAGGAATGTAAAGTATTTTATGAAAAAGAAGATATACATATCTCCCTTAGCTTATGAAAAATAGAAGATGAAAACAATGACTAACAATAGTATTCCTGGATATCAAGCTATTGTACATAATGTGGGGTAGAAATATTTATGGACTGTTATTATGATGGTTTTATTTTATTTTTAACAATTGTCAATTAGCAATTTCTTAATAAATAATACTGCTAAAAGCACTGAACACAATGGATCTGAGATTATTATCTGCTCTATGAGATACAAAGACTAACCTGTCTCTTTTTATTCTACCTCTTTCCTAATGTAAAACAACTGAGTAATATCACATTAAAATATGAAGAAAAAATTGATCCCTTATACTTAATACTCCAATTTTATTTATTGGGCTTCAATTAATCTCCTAGCATTGCTTCCTCAGACATTTACCCCTTGTAGTTTGGTGTGACTCAAGTGACCCTTTGCATAAAGCACCCTGCCTGTCTTTCACTATCCTCATAATTATTCCTAAGTCTGAACACATTGTTGCAGCCACAATCCATCTCTGTGCAAGTTTTGATCTTTTTCATTACCCCTCAACTTTATCACGCATTGTTGTCCTTCCCTGCATACTGGTCTCTCCTGATAATATGTCAAAAGTAGGTAAGAAAAAGTATTGCCATCCTTGCCTCTAAGAAACACTTCTTAGAGAAGCCCATACCTCTTCCAAGACAGATTGTCCATTTGGCATTCCAGAGTACTTTCAATACTCTTCTCCAGCATTACAATGTATCAATTTTTTCCAGCCTTTCTTATTCAATGTCTAACATTCACATGCATATGAGACAATAGAAAAAAAGACCATGGTCTGGGTCAGACACTTCTTCATCCATGTACAAGTCCTTCATGAGCACAATGAAGAGTTCTGGCATTCCCAATTTTTTCAAGGCTATCCTTAGTTTGTTATGCTTCACATAGTTAAATGTGTTGGCATAGCCAACGTGTTAGACTGGGGTGACTAGAGAAACAAATCCAGGGACATCCATACATGACATAAAGAGAAAACTTTCTATCAAAGAGCAATTGCATATTGAGAAAACATTCCAGCCCAGTCCAGATCAAGCCCACTGTTAGGCCATATGTCTAATACTAGTCTCTAAACTCTTCTTCAGACTCACACAATACATACAATGATGCTGAATACAGGAAGATTACAGACTGTTGGGTAGAAAGTCTTATAGATCCAATGGCCATGGAAGTATCCCAGTGCTGGCTCCTCTAGATCTCTGAGTGTGTGTCCTCAACAGGAAAATGAAGCATAGAGAGCATGGGCCCTCCTCCTAGGAGAGAGGAAGTTTCCAGAATCCTCATGAGAAGGCCACACCCACAAAGAAGCATCATCAAGCTGTGACCTGATTGAAAGGCTAGACTCCACCCCTTCACTCTTAAGACTATTATACCTGGGTGTGACTTATCTCTTATTTTCAGACTCTTAGTCTAGCAACATCTAATTTCCCCCTTTTAGCAATCACTCACCACAAGATCAGTAGTTCAAAACCACTATGCATTCCACATGAAAAAGATAAGGCATTCAATTCCTGTAAATCAGTATAATCTCAGAAACCCATAGGGCAGTTCTTCCCTGTCCTATCTGGTTATTATGAGTCAGAATTGAACTCAATGTCAGTATGAAAAAATAAAGAAATTATAACTAAGCTTTAAACATATTATAACTAAACTTTTAAACATTTAAATATTAAACTTTAAACAAATTATAACTAAACTTTAAAATATTATCAGCCAATACAAGGCTATAGGTTGACTGTGGAATAGGCCATCAATTGCTGGCCTTAAGTATACGCTACCTGAATTTCAAGAATATTTCAAGAACAGATTTGATTCATTGAACAGTAATGACAGAAGACCTGATGAGTTGGGAGATGACATACAGAACAACATACATGAAGAAAGCAAAAGATCATTAAAAAGAAAATGATCTAAGTGATTGTCACAAGAATCTCTGAAATGTGTTCTTGTACACAGAGTAGGTAATGTGAATCGAAGAAGTGACGAAATGAAAATTAGGGAATTGGAGTGAACAGCAAGAGATCCTGGGAATGTCACAGCGATAAAAAACATGCTAAGAGGAAGTTCTAAGAGGCATAAATAGGAGGATAGTGATGATGGGACCAGAGGGAGGTAAACGGAAACAGAGGGGGCACCTAGGAAGCAAAGCAATGGATAGAGGCATAAGCATGGGGTTGTACATATGTAAATGCATCAATCCACAAAAACAGAGGTATTGACCTAAGGCCATATACTGAGGAAGTCGGAGGACTTCATGTTTCTCTCATAATCGCCCTCAATACATGAAGACTTTGGCATTTTGAGATGCTCACCCTCCAACAAAATCGCTGATAACAAAATGGGTGCATAAGCAAATGTGGCGAAGAAGGCAGATGATACCTCACATAAAAATATATCGCATCTGGCTTGAAGTTAAACAAGAGACCATTCAACAGAGAAGCAAGAAGCCCACAAGGAAGTAGCACACCGCCGGTGTGATCATGAGGAGTCACCCGGACCCCTAAGAGGCATCAGAAGACATATAACAAACAAGCAAAAACATACTGTTGCGAACGAGGGGGGAGGGTAGAGAAGAGAGACCCTAAGTCCATCTGTAGACCGTGGAACAATCCCCCACCCCCACCCCACCTGAGAAGGGCCTCAGGGAAGGGGTGAGTTAACCAGAGTGCAGTAAAGCAGGAATGAAACACATAGGATTCCTCTGGATACTTGAGGGTTCCTCACCACCACCACCACCACCACCCCCACTACCGTGACCCAGGTACTGCTTGTCAACCGAGACTAGACTGGAGCATATGCCCAAGTATAAGAAAGATATGGGACTCAGGACATCCGGAATCCAGGAACGGGAATGGGAATAGCAATGCCAGAAGGGTGGGGATAAAGTGGGGGAAAGATGGGGAACCAAACACACTGATCAGCACGTAATCATACACCCCTCTCCAGGGGGAAGCAGAACAGAAAATATGGGGGAAGGGAGACTGTGGTTGGTATAAGATAAAAAGATAATTTATCATCTATCAAGGGAAGATGAGAGTGAAGGAGAAAAAGGAAAAATTGAGGCACTAATACCAAGGGTTCAATAGAAAGTAAATGTCTAGAAATAAAGGAAGGCAACCTATGTACAAACATGCCCGATGCAATCAATGTATGAATTTTAGCAAGAGTTGTTAGAGTCCTCAATAAAATTTTCTCCTAATTTAAAAAAAAGAAAATTCCAAAGTACAACTTGCAAAGACAAAGTGAAATATTATAAATAGATGTGCAAAGACTTGGAGTTAGAAAAACCAAAAAGTGGAAAACAACCTTAGCATATCTAAAGCTGACAGAATCAAAGAATAATTTCAAGCCTTGAGTTTTAATATTAAAATATTTTATGAGGAAAATGTATATTGGGTTACTTGTTTTAGTCTCTTTTCTATTTCTTTTCTTAAGTCATTTTATTGGAAGCTTGTACAATTTTTATCACAATCTATACACCCATCCATTGAGTCAAGCAGTCTTTTTTCTATTTCAATAGCTAATATCCATTACCTTCCTTAAGACAATGCCCCCAAAGATAAATTAAGGTGCTGAAAAAAAATGCCTCCATTGAACTAATAATTGAGACTACTATATGGTCATTGTAACCATTTTATATCTTTGACAAGTAGAATACCAGAAGTTGCTATTTTGGTTGAGCAGATGGACATTCATTGTCGACTGAAAATAGAATCATTGCTACACAATGGAGAGGAGTATCTCTACTGCCCAGGGGATGCTCAGAATTATCTCTAGTTCTATTTTGTTCAGTGATAAAAGGACATAGAAATTCTGACCATGTGGGATCCAAAATATGTAAGATCACCAAGAATTCAAGTTTCTGTTCACTTTACCTAATAAACTTGCTCACTTGAGGAGCTGGCTTGTTGGGACATTAGGATAGGGATTAAGAAGTGGCAAAAGGAAATTTTATGTGCCTGGATGCACATGTGACCAATCACATATGGAAGGCTAGTAATAGCTTAGTATATTATTTTTCTGTTCATATATATGTATATAAGGAACCATAATTGAGCAATTGTTAAACACACAAACATTAATTGAAAGGTCAGTAGTCTGAACCACCATGTGAAAAACACAAAACAGACTCAGTGCCTTGGAGATGCTATACTGATAAGACAGAAGTTGACTCCTGGGAGACATTGCAGCATTCTGACAGACAGACCCTGAGCCCTGGAGACTGGAGGAACTAAATTCATAAACATGCAAATGGTTATAAGGGAAAGGTTTATATACAAAGAAATGGAACACTGAGAAAGCATCCCAACCCAGTCCAGTCCAACGTCATAAGTCAAATAATAGCCTATATGTCCTATACCAGTCTATAAAGTCTTCTTCTGACTCACAAAGCA
Source organism: Nesogale talazaci (assembly GCA_004026705.1). NCBI lineage: Eukaryota > Metazoa > Chordata > Mammalia > Afrosoricida > Tenrecidae > Nesogale > Nesogale talazaci. The sequence continues at coordinate 6,681 of PVJH01012072.1, forward strand.
CGTGCAATGACAACAGGACAATCACAGGCAAGTGTGTGTCTAGCAGCAGTAGAAGCATGCCAGCGCTGGAAGGAGTCTCCCCAGGGCTCCTCATTTTCAGGGCTCAGAGTTCATAAAGCAATATCCAGTGGCAGTAGAAGCATCTCAGTGCTGACAGGGGCCTCTCTCTGGTTTTCCCAACTTCAAAGGTCTGGTTCCATTAGGGTAAGTCTGTGTGGCTTCTCCTCCAGCTCCTCCAGTTCCTAGGACTCAGGGTCTATACTGCCATCTTGTCTTGTCAGTCGAGTGTCTCTAAGTAAGAGAATCAAGTCTCTCTCCTCCATTTGGGAAATACCACGAGACTTCCCAGAAGTCTCAGGAGAAAGCCATGCCCACACAGAGGCCTCCTTGGCTATCTTCACAGTTATAGGCTAGATTCCACCCCTACACTCCCAGTCATGAAAGTGAAAAATGAGCACATGACTGCCACAGAGCTTCTTCGTCTTGTCATCCAGCAGATGTACTCAGTTTGATTTCTGTGTATTCCATCTGGTGAAGTCCAGGTGTATGGTTGCCTTTTGAAAAAGGTATTTGCTGTGAACAAGTCACTGATTTTACAAAGTTCTATCATGGAATCTCCAGCCTAATTTCTATCACCAAGTTTGTATTCCTAACAACTTTTCCTTTCTCTAAGTTTCCAACTTTTGCATTCCAATTCCTGATAGCTATCAGCGCATCTTGATCACACATTTGATCAGTTTTTTACAGAAGTATTTGATAGAGTTCTTCAGTTTCTTCAGCACCAACTTTTATGGTTGGTGTGTAAAGTTTTAATAATAGTTGTAGTAATTGGATTTCTATAACCTGAAATAGATATAATCCTATCACAGACAGCGTTGTACTTCAAGATGAATGAAATAAGTTTCTTTCAGCATGTCTGCATAGCCATACCTCTTGGTTATGTTATTCTTAGCAGAGTAAATCATATGATTTTCTGATTCAAAATGGCCAATAAATATCCATTTCAGCTCACTAATGGCTAAGATATCAATCTTCCATTTCATTTTGACACCTTCCAATATTCTTAAATTTATACTTGCCTGTTCCAATTTCTGATTTCTGGAAGATTTTTGCAACTATTTCTCCTTACCTTGATTTGTGCCCCATCACAAAATGAAGTTCTTGATGACTCTATTTCCGCAGACTTTACCTGACTCACAATACCATACTCAAGTCTCCTCTAAGAATTAGCTGGGTCAGAGATCACTCAATCACTCAGTAGCACTACAGAGTTGAGCAAGATAATGATTGTATGTGTTAGAACCTGTTAAAACTAGTTGTTGGGCTGAGCCCCAGTGGCATAGTGGTTGTGCACGGGACTGCGGACCACTGGGATGGAGGTTCAATTCCAGCTCCACAGGAGCAAAGGCTGGGCCTCCTACTCCCACCACCAGAGGGCAATGATGCCTAAAAAAATTTTTTTTTAAAAAGCTAGTTGTCAAAATGTGATTTAGGTATCACCGCCACACCTACCCCACCCCCTGCCACTGTTAGTCTGGAAGTATCTATGTGGCCATCTCAGACTGAGTAACTCCTATATAGTTCTGTCTAAAGTCATTCCAGAAGCAATAGAATATAGCCCAGTTCACTGTCATGATGCCACCCATTCTGACTCTTAGCAATCATGAAAATCAAAGTCAATCTGCTCCACAGGGATACTTATGAAAACAAATTATTTCCTTGCTCTCCCATAAAATTCCAGGTGGATTTTAACAAAATCCACTGTTAGGTTATCCTAATGGTGTTTTCAGTCTTACTTGAGTGTGGTAGAAGTAGATGCAATTTGTTCCTAAGGTCTTGTACTAAACATTGCATTTCATTCCTACCAATGATATTGAAAATCACTGATAAAGAATATATTTCTCAATAATTTTCCAAGTCATTGCTATTATCTGTGTTTGAACCCTACTGCATAGTGTAGAAAATAAGTGAGTTTTATTATAAGCATTATAGAATCATATAGCTTCAAAAAATGTGTGAATACATAATTTTTATAAAACTGAACTTTTAGAATTGCAGCTTAAGGATTTTAAGTTATGCCTACTTTAGCCTTGATTAGACAGTGTTATGGTTCCTGACACTGGCTAATTTCACATAACTTAATGTGACATAAATATGTTAAATTTAAAAATTAATATGGATTCAGGAGAGAAAGAGGAACACTACAACTGGTTGTGGTGATATATATACAACTCTTTTACAAAGCAGCTTATCAAAAGACCTGAAAGATATGTGAATTTTTATCAAGAAAACCACTGGGGGGAAAAAAGAGCCCAAACTTGACCAGTGGTTACAATTGACAAAAGAGGAAGAGTTTTGCTTAACATTAAGTTTATGTTAATGGTATTAGAATAATTGGGAAAATGATATCACTTAAATAGATTTAATTTATTCCATTAATGAATGGTGAGCTGGACCACGGGATATACACCGGAGCCAGAAACATGGGGAATTTAGGATAGATAATCCCTTCAGGATCAGTGGTGGGAGTAGTGATACTGGGAGGGTGGAGGGTTGATAGAATAAAAAGGGGGAAACAATTTCAGGGATCTACTTATAACCTCCTCTCTGGGGTATGGACAACAGGGAAGTGAGTGAAGGGCCACATTTGGACAGTGTACGATAGGAAAAAGCAATGACAATTTGTAAATTATTAAGGGTTCATGGGGGAGGGGAGGAGGAAGGAAAATATGGGGAGCTGGTACTGGGGGCCTAAGTGGAGGGAGGATGTTTTGAGAGTAATGATGGCAACAAGTGTGCAAATTTGGTCTTGTCTGCATACAATTGATCTATGTATTGATTGTGATAGGAGTTGTATGAGCCCCCCCAAAAATGATTTATTTAAAAAAAGGAGGAAAGAGGAGCTTATACCAAGGGCTCAAGTAGAAAATATTTGGAAATGAAGATGACAACAAGTGAACAAATATGCTTTATACAAACGATGCAGTGAATGCTATAAGAGGTGTAAGAGCCCCCAACAAGACCATTGGGAAAAAAATGATGATCACCCATGTCTTCCTAGTGCATAAACTTAATCTGATTGATATGTTTATCACAGTCCTGAAATTCCCTATTTAATCCTTAAACAAATCAATAACATTTTTGTATATAAAAAACCAACCTATTAAATTCTAATCCTATAAACAAAAAAAAAAATAATCTGACATACTTGTATATTATTGTTGAATTTCTTTTCCAAACATATGTCTTTCTTTTTCTATTTTATACTGAACATTATTTTACTTTTTTTCTCTAAAACTAGTCACCTTATTTTATTATCATCATATTCCATTCTTGCTACATTTTTCTGATTGAAATCTAACCTTAAGCATATTGTACATTTCTCCTTCAATTGCTCAAGTTTTGTCTTACACACTGCTTTTCTTTTCAGAACTAAATCATTTATTGTGCCCTTCTCAGTCATTTCTTGATTCAGGGCTTCCACATCTTCTATACCAATTATAGCTCAGTGATCATTTTATGTCCATCTTCATGAATACCAGACAGAATAAAGGTTTGACATTTTTATTGAAAGACTATTTCCGTGAGGTGCCACTGTTCTCCTTCCAGGAATTTTGATCAGTGGTATGGGCCTTTGTTTTAAATCTAAGTCTCAAAGTGGTTTTAGTTTAAGAATTTATGGTTCTTTATCATTCTCTGTGACAGTATAGAAATTATAATACCCTACTAATTGAAGAACGCATAAACCCATACTTAGAAAGCCTTTAAGTTAGCAATAGTTTACAATTTATTTATATTCAGCTATGCCATAAAAAATAAACAAATAAAACCCCCTAGAACAAGTTTAAAAGGTATCATCCCAAATTTAGAGATAAGAAAAAACTAAGATAAAAATACTGGTTTTTATATTAAGAATTCATTGTTGATAGTTCTCATTGCTCAAACATGTGTGTCATTTGACCCCAAAACTAAAATGCTGGTCAGTGTCCCACATACTTTCTCTGTTAATAGGAATAACCTTACCAAGGAAGTAAATTTCTCATATTAAAAAGGAAGGAGATTAGTCGGAGTCAGAGAGATCATTCACTCATTTAAGCCAAGAAACATGAAATATCAGTGTGCTGCAAGGCGGGCTTCTCACTGCCATCCAGTCCCTGCTGACTCACAGTGGTCCCTTTGGATTTCTGAGACGGTAACTGCTTACGGCAGTAGGCAGTCTGCTCTTTCTACTGCAAAGTCGCTGGTCATTTTGGACCAGTGACCAAGTGGATGGCGGTGCTGATGTAACCTCTACACCACTGAAGCTCCAAAGTGTTGGCTTAGTTCAAGGTGGTAGCACAGCAAATTGATTAAGTAAAAGCATGTGACAGGACATGGGCATATAGTCACACATCTATTAACTAATGTGGTGAAGTTAAATTGTTGGGATGGCTCATATATCCAGAAGTTTTGTAACTCCCACCACAGGAATGGGTAAGATCATAAAAAAAAAAAAAAGAACAAGACTCTTAACTCTGGCGTTGATCAGTTTTACCATTATGCTAGCTTTAAGAATGAGCCATCTCCAAGCAGGGAGAAGAAATCCTACCTTCAAACAGAAGGATGAGTCACCAACAAATTGCATTTGAGATCCGTCTGAAAAAGGTGGAAGCATCAGAGGTTGCAGCATTAAGGACAAATGAGGCAGAGGTCAATGGACCATGAGACTGAAACTGAGGACCAGTGCCTGGAAACACGCCTGCCAGGATAGTTTGGAAGAGCTACTGTGGACTAAAGAACTAACTGGATCCTTAACATTTTGTAACCTGTTAGCTTATCTAATAAACCTCTATAATTATGAGTATTTCTGTCAGTTCTGTGTGGCATGGCAACGGATCACTAAATCAAGCCAAGTGAAGTGTTATGAGTGAGACAGTTTGTATCAGAATCGGGTAAAAGAGATGGAGTTTCTTATGGCATTCAGCTTTGGGTTGATGTGAAATGAGACTCTCCCTTTCTTTGCTGTAGCCAGAGGAGGATAAACATTGAACTCAGGCATTTTCTCTGTCAAAAAGGTATTTATTCACTTACAGGAAGAGTTAAGCATAAATTAATTAAAAGAAAATTGACTTTCTCATAAGTAAATACACAAGAGGTCCTCCCTACAATGGGATGAGCTTTAATAGTACACATATTCACCCACCACCACACACCACTCCACTGACTAAGCAAGCATCTACCAACTTGCGCTGAATTAGTGCACCCAGTGGTGTTGCCTGTGAAGTTTCTCTGTAGCCACAGTAAATTTTTTCATAAAAGCAGTTTCATTTAAACCTTGGTGTTTGCAATGGGAAGCAGGCAGCTATGAAATTTTGTTTACTGCTCAGGAAGAACGCAACAGAAAATCTGGTGCTGAACAAAGGTTATAAGGACAGCACTATGGGAAAAACTTATATGCATGAATAGTTTCCTTGTTTCCGAAAAGCTGAAATGTAAATTGATGACAAACCTCAACCTGGATGTCTGTCAACTTCTCGGACGAAAATGTCAACTAATAGTGCATTTGAAGTTCGTTTCTTCAGGTCGGACTGCTAAGCAAGCTTTATATTTAGAGGTTCTGCATGTAGGGTTCTTGAGACTTGTTTGGAGGCTCTAGCAGAGGAGCGCAGCTACTCGCATACCCTTGACTGAAGGATGGTCCTCCTTCTATCGGGAAGGCCGTCCTCTTCAACCAAGTGTGTAGTTTCTGGAGGGACACACATGGAGTGGTGAGGGAAGAAGTAGACACCAGTCTAGGCAGCCAGATCAGCTGGCAATCAGTGGGGTGACAGATGTCGCAGCCAGATGGCCCTCACATGCCTAAATAAGATTTCTCCCAGGTTGTCTCTCCCTAATATTTGCCAAACTAAGATACTTGTCACATGTCGCAAATGACTCTACACTTGGAAGTCGACAGAAGTCGGTCAGGGATTATTCTCCCTAAGGGTTATCAGCTATCTAAAGCAACCAGACTGCGTAGTCTGTCCCACCCTAAGTAGGGCTCACTCTCTTCTGGTAAGGCTAGTAGTAGACCACTTCCTTGTAGGAGCCCAGGAAGGTCAAGTCCAACTAAGGATGATCAAAGTTAGGCCACCATCATGAATCTAGGATCTACCCTTCCTGTCACATGTATACCTCTAGTTCCTCCCCTTCTTGTCACATGTATGACCCTAGCTCATCCTCTTCTGGTCATGCATGTGCCTATTGTACGTTCACTTCTTGTGATGTGTATGCCTATTGTATATCCCCTTCCTGTTGCATGTGGCTACTTGTAAGCTCAATCTGAAAAAAAACATAAACCTTGGCTAGCAATAAACTTGCTGTCTCCAGTTCACCCCAGCTTTCTGCTCACCTTGTATGTGGACCTGGTAGTTGAAATCGCGACTGTCCAGGAAGTGAGCATGCTATCATGAAATGTGTCTGGCTCTTCATTTTACTCTCTCTTTTATATCTCTCATAATTCTATGACTTTACTATAATATTTACTTATTATTATTGTCCAATTGCGCCTACCAGATCCATGATGGCAGGTTAGGGGTTGGATCAACTGGCATCTGAAAAGATTGTGTAACAGTATGTGACCAAAAAAGGCCTGATTTGTGGCAGACCAGGGAATGGTTTTGCCACCACATCAATGTACCTGCTCATGCAACCATCTCAGTGCGCTAGTTTGGGACAAAAGACAGCATGCCTCTCCTGTCCAGTGCACTTTACTCACCTGGCCTCACTTTGTGAGATTTCTTTTTGTTTCTGCAAATGAAGGGCAATAAAGGGGAACAATTAGACAATGTAGAAGAGAGCACAGAAAAAACAAGGGAGATGCTGTGAGATATGCAAAGAGATGAGTTTGAAAAGTGTTTCCAAGAATGGAATCACAGATTTGACAAATGTATTAAATGTAATAGAGAGTACTTTGAGGTGCTACGGTAATTTTGTAATCAAATTAAATGTATAGCTTTGAAAAAAATAATTCTGGCTTTTGGGGGGGGGGAGGGAATATCATCTTGTATGTCTCACATATTAGCCTACTTTGGACAGAGAAAGCAAACTTTTTCTAACAGCAAGCCACAGGTAAATTATGATAATCAATTTACATCAGTTCAATATTTAAAATATTTCATAACATCAAGATAATGTAGTGCAGATTTCAACATAATTTTCAATGTTATTGACAACATAAATGCACATCGAAAGTCAGGACATCAATCATACAACTTAGAAACCTAATACTACTATATTATGTACACTCAATATGAACTAAAATGACCATGTAAGACCATCATTGAACCCATTATATAAAAGGATGCATTGAAGAAGAATCAGTATTTATTCACCAGATACCACTCATTACTGTGAACTCTTATTGGACTTTCAAGAGCTATACTCACAATAAGCCCAAAGGCTTTCATTTGCAAAGATTGATTTATTTCTTACATGAGCAATTTTAAGTAGGGTGCTCTTAGGCAAAACCTGAGCTGATAATACTGTTAATACTTTTAAATGTACCATTAGTATAGCTTCACAAAAATTATTAGAATTATGGGAAATTAATTCCCTGCAAGATTTGCTTTCCTTTAGTCACAGTGTGTTTTTTTCATCAGTAATGTTTGTATCGGGATATTTTCTGTAGTAAAATTAAAAGGAACAAGATGAAACAATGTTTCTCAACAGAGGAAAAACTGGATTAGATATAAAGACCCAAGTATTCCAGAAATTACAAAAGAACTTATTTTGTAAATACAGAGTGCCCTAGAAATTCCAATAAGAGCTCACAGGAATGAGTGGTATCTGGTTGGTTTTTCAGAAGGAGATCCCCTTGACCTTTCTTCCAAGAAACCTCTGAACAGATTTAAATGGACTGCATTTTCATTAACAGCCATGAGTGATAAGCATATGTACCATCCATCTGTCCTGATAATCATATAACTCATAATTCAAGAAACCCATATAAAACACCCTTAAATTTGACCCATCAAAAAGGTTAGCCACGATAGAATAAGTCATAATCAAATAATAAGAGGCAGATCTTCACAATAGGATTGACCTAAAAAACATGATGTAGGGACTGTCTCAGAAAAGTTATCTTGTGTCACCTCTAGTCTCCCATGGAAAGGATGGGAATGCTGAGCACAGGTAAGTTGTGATTCAGTGATCGCCATGGCAGAGTGCTGATAAAAAATATAAGTGATAAATGAAGCACAAAGAAATGTGAATAGGTGCCCAAATTAATGATAGTAAAATGTGTGTGAAACAAAGCAAACGTCAAAAAGACTTATAAAATATTCTGACATCTAGTTTTCTATAATACGAAAGTGACGTTTTGCCTCTGGAACACTTGAAAGAGGACCGGTCCATCGTGTCTGGCCAATTCAATATACCACTTGATTTTTGTGTGTGGACATCACTGCCCTCAGAAGGGAGTAGGACGCCCACCCTTGCTCCTAGAGAGCTGCTGCTGGATTTGAACTGCCAGTCCAGTGGGCCGCAGTCCCGCACACAACGACTATGCGACTAGGGCTCAGCCCACCATTTGATTTTTTTAACTGCTGCTTCCAAAAGCAGATTTTGAATACAATTAAAATGAAATCCTTGACATATATATATACATATACATATATATATATATAATGTCCTTGTGTCAAAAAATAGTTAACAAGTTTGTCTGCTAACCACAAGTATAGTGGCTCAAATCTACCCACAGAGGCAAACCCTACAGGTCTCCTTCCCCGAATACCCACAATTAGAACCCTTTTGGAGACCAGTTCTTTCCTTTTGACACATGAAGCTGCCATAAGTCAAAAATGATTCCATGGTATTTGGTTAGCTGTATGAGAATGGAGAAAGAAATGCTGGTGATGGAAAATTTTTAAAGCAATCTAAATATCTTGGCATTTTGGTAATATCAATAAATACTATTGTAATATGGTTTTAATAATAAATGATGACTCAAATGCAGATATACACAGAAACTGTAAGAATAACATCATACTGTATGGCCTGTATATTTCTGCTATGCTGAGAGCTATGCTGCCTGTATTTCAGCTGCCAGCAGACTCACCTAAAGAGATCAGGGTTCAGCAGAGTTTCCAGACTAAAAACAGATTATGAAAAAAGCGGGGGGCAGGCTATCTAGATCTGAGGAATTAGTCAATGAAAACCTTATGACAGAATCAAAACATAAGATTCAGAACTCATGAAAATAAACAGAACATTGTTGGAAATAGTGCAGAAGATGAGACCCTCAGGTTGGACGGTGCTCAAATATGACTGAAGAAAATCAATTTTCTCCTAACAAGGTCAACCATAATGACATTGTCTTCAGTCAGAAGCCAATCATACATGCAATCAAAATGCATAATTTCTGAAGATTGGAATGCAAAATTTGAAAACCAAGAAGAAGGAACAGTAATTGAAAAATAGGACCTACCCTACTCAAGTACTCCCTCAACACAGAACACTTTGTTCTATGAGTTCCGCATTCTGAGATGCTCATCTTCCTTAAACGATGACTAAAGTCAAAGTGGGTGCATAAGCAAATGTGATGAAGAAAGCTGATGGTCTCCACCTATCAAAAGATACAGCATCTGGGGTCTTATAGGCTTAAAGGTAAACAATCGGTCACCTACTTGAGAAACAACAAAGTCTACATGGAAGAAGCAAAACAGCCTGTGTGTTCCCAAGTTGTCAAACAGATCAGGTATCAGGCATCACAGCAAAAAACAAACAAACAAAAAAACCCTATCCTTTTTAATGAGAGAGAGTCCAGAGTGGGGACCCTACGCCCGTATGTAGGCAAATGGACATCCCTTTACAGCAAGGTCTAAGGGAGGTTACAAGCCAGTCAGGGCACAGCGTAGTAATAATGAAATATACAACATTCCTCTAATTCTTAAATGTTTCCCACACTCACCCATCCCCACCCCACTATCATGATCTCAATTCTATCTTACAAATTTGGGTGGACCAGAGGATGTACCCAGTACAGATAGGAACTGGGAACTCAGGGAATCCAGGAAAGAAGAACCTCTGAGGACCACTGGTGAGAAGATCAATACTGGAAGGGTGGAAGGAAGGCAAGGGAGAAAGGGGGAACAGATTACAAGGATCTACATATAACTTCCTCCCTGGGGGATGGACAGCTGAGAAGTAGGTGAAGGGGGATGTTAGATGGTGCAAGATATGACAACATAATAATAATTTATAAATTATGAAGCTTTCATGGATGAGGGTGATGTGGGGAGGGAGGAGATAAACATGAGAAGCAGATAGCAGAAACCAAGTATTTTGAGAATAATGAGGGAAAGAACTGTTCAAAAGTACTTGACACAATGGATGTATGTGTGGATTGTCATTAGAGTTCAATGAGTCCCCAATAAAATGATTTAATAAAAATGAAATAGAGGGTCTTGCTGATAGAAATGAAGCTGAAGATCTCACGAAAGAATTTTGCAAGACCAGCAACTTCTTCATAGTAAATACCTTTTTTCATTATCACAGATGGCAACTATGTACATGGATTCCTCCCGATGGAAGACACAGAAACCAAATTGACTGCATCTGTAAGAAGAGATGATGGAAACACTCACATCTAAAACCAGGCCAAGACCTGACTAAGGAACAGACCATCAAGCTTAAAAAAATTAAAATAAATCTATAAGAGCCAAAATATGATCTTGAAGACATCACACTGGAATTTTCAGAACACCCCAAGTACAAATTGTTGCACTCAACACTAATAACAGAAAGACTGGTTGAGCTATAGGACAATATCAAATAAACTATATATGAAGAAAGCAAAAGTTCATTATAAAGACAATAAAGAAAACACTAAATTGGGTGTCTGAAGAGATTTTGCACTTTACTCTTAATCTTAGAGTAAGTATCTAAGGTACACAGAAAAGATGAAATGGAAAAGTAAGAATACTGAACCAAAATTTTCAAAAGGAAATATGAGAAGACAAAGTAAAATATTATAATGAAATGTGCAAAGGTCAAGGATTAGAAAGCCAAGCAGTGGGAGGGTGACACATTCTGTGTATGTTACACTGAAAGAATTCAAGGGAGAAAATCTAAATCTTGACTTGAATTGTTTAATGAAAGATTCTATGGAGAAAATTTTGAATGTAACAGGAAGTATCAAAAAACGAAAAGAAGGGCTGAGCCCCGATGGCGTAGTGGTTGTGCGCAGGACTGCGCCCCACTGAGACAGAGGTTCAATTCCAGCAGTGAGGCTGGGCCTCCTACTCCTACCACTGGAGAGCAGTGATGCCCCCCCCCAAAAAAATGAAAAGAATACCCAGTCATTTTCCCCTCGAGAACTGGTCAACACTCAAGAATTTCAAAAGGTAGCATACGAGCAAGAACCAGTGGCAGTCTGTGCCAGGAGATTTGGAGGGCAATTATTTGACCTACTGACTGGATGAGTTCTCTATAGTACCCATTCCAGACAAAGTTGACCCAATAGAATGCTCAATTATATTGAACAATAGTGTAAATATTACATGCAAGTGATATTTTGCTGTACATCAACCAAAAATGGTTGCAGCAGTACATGGACAGTTCAGTCTACATTCAGCAAATGTGGAATAAGGGATTCTATTGCTGATGTCACATGGATCTTGGTTGAAAACAAATAATTCAGGAAGATGTTTGACTGTATTTTAGTGACTATGCTAAGGCATTCAGCTGTGCAGAACATATCAATCTCTGGATAACCTTGAGAAAGAATGATGATTCCAAACCACACAGCAATCACGCTTGACCTGTACATGGATCAAGCTGCTGCTGTAAGAACCAAACAAAGGCTCAATGCATGATTAAAATCAGGAAAGGTGTGCATCACCTCTCCATACTTATTCAATCTGTATGCTGAGCAAATCATCAGAGAAGCCGGATTACATGAAGAAGAATATCAATCAAGACTGGTGGAAGCTAAATAACAATCTGTGATTAGCAGCTGACACAACCTTGCTTGCTGTGGCGATCATGTGCTTATGTTAATTTCAAAATTGAGATGTAGGGGAGAAGTCTAGCCTGTTAATCTGGAGATAGCCATTGAGTAGCCAATGAAGCCTCTGTGTGGGCATGGCTTTCTCCTGAGACTATTGGGAAATCTCGCAATATTTCCCTCGGGGAGATGAGAAGCTATCTCCCCAGTTGTTGGGAGTTAGTCTCAGAGACAACGAACTATGGACACGACAAGATGGCAGCATCTCAGGAGCTGAAGACACCAGAGGAGAAGCCACATGACTTTGCCCTGATGGAACCATACCTCTGAAGCTGGAGAAGCCATGTGGAGATCCCTGCCAGTGCTAAGTTGCCTCTACCACCACTGGATGCTGTTGATGGACCCTGAGCCCTGGAAGCGAGGAGACATAGGGAGACCACTGCCAGTGCCAGGACTCTGCACCCACTGGTCTGGGACTTCGTGAATCGGAAGGAGACTTCATAAGCTGGTGTCAGGCATGTGGGTTAATATCAGACTTATGACTTTGAACTGGACTGGGTTGGGATGCTTTCTCAATGTTCCATTCCTGTTGCATATAAACCTTATGCTTATATCCATATGTGTGTCTATGAATTGTTTCTCTAGTCTGTTCAGACTAACATACTTGCTGAAAGTGAGGAAGATTTGAAGCATTTGCTGAGAAAAATGAAGGACCACTAGGTTCTATGGATTATAACTCAATCTAAGGAAAGCAGAAATCCTCACTACTTGACCCATAGGTAACATCAGTGGTGAGATTCAAATAATTAAACAACCAATTCACTGCTCTAGTGACAGTGTTTAAGTATTTAAAAAAATGATAAACAGAAAGGTAGTTTGTTGTTTCATACAGTTAATATACCTAAATAAGAGTAACAAGTATATGAAGCCATATTATATTATAAGAAAGTTTTGAAACATTAATGAAAAGTGTTAAATAATGCGTGACCAAGAAACAATACAAGGTGACCTGAGATATTTCTACATTCCTTTTGATTGGCATCCTTTTATCCAAGCATCCTCAGCAGTGTGATTTATCCTTAAGCATCTGTTCACTGTGGGAGAATGATTCCATTTCTTTAGAGGTGGGCCACCTAAATATAGTCATTGTGTTTGATATATTAAAAACAAGTGACTCCTCCGAACACATTATATTTATCTTCAAAAAGCCTCTTTCTGATTCTGCTGCACTTGCTGCAAGTGTTCTAACACAATTGTAGCTTTTGAACCCTTTCAGGATTGCATAATTTACTCACAGTATGTTGTGGGAAAGTAGGATGTAACACAGTGCTGAAGTAGATGATAGATTACCTTCCTCTGACTGGTTGTTTGGCACTTTTCTTCTATACATTATATGCCTGTTTTACTAAAGTAAAAACCCAAGGAAATAAAAATGCATTTCATCAAAAGTATAATGAGATTTATTAAATGAAAAAATAAATATTACAACTGTAGTTACACTATTTTTTTAAAACCTAAGAATAAAATGAATATTATTATTGGTGCTTAGATTCGACTGTTACGCAGATGAACTTTTACAAAGTGTAAGAATTGTAAATTTGTGATTTCCACATTGGGTGACTTCCTAAATGCTCACCCCGATCATAACTGCCATTTTAGCATCCTGTGATAGTTACGGTATATTGTGCCAACCTGGTTGATAAACACACATGGGAATAATTGAAGGGTGGGGAAAAGAATGACTTGGTCAGCCTCACTTTGCTGGTTCTCTGGTCTTGTTCTCTGATGGTCAGACCAATGTGAGTGTGGCGGTCGTTATGCCAATTTCATGATTGAGATGTACAGGTGAAGTCCAGCCTATTAAGGTGGAGATAGCCACTGGGTAGCCAATGAGGCCTCAGTGTGGGCCTGACTTTCTCCTGAGACTTCAGGGAAATCTCATGATAATTCCCTCATGGATATAATAAGCCATCTCCCTAGTTGTTGGGAGTCAGTCTCTGAGATGATGAACTACAGACAAGATGGCAGTGTCCAAGATGCTGAAGACACTGGAGGAGAAGCCACACGGCCTTATCCTGATGAAACCAGGCCTCAGAGAAGCTGGAGAGGACACATGGAGACCCCAGGTGCTTCTACCACCACTGGATGCTATTGATAGACCCTGAGCCCTAGAAACGAGGCACCATGGGGAGACCCCTGCCAGAGCCAGGATTCTGCATCCACTGACCTGTGACTTCGTGAGTCAGAAGGAAACTTAATCGACTGGTATCGGACATGTAGACTAATATCAGACTTATGACTTTGAACTGGACTAGGTTGGGATGCTTTCTCAATGCTCCATTCCTCTTGTATATAAACCTTACCCTTACAGTCATACACATGTCTATGAATTTGTTTCTCTAGTCTACCCGGAATAGCACAGTGAGGCTGCATTAGCTAGTTCTTTGCCTCATTTGGCAAAGCTCACTTCCTGAGAGACATACCCGAGGAGAAGCCACGTGGGCCTATCCTAGTGCAGCCCTAGATGCAGAAGCAGCCTTGTGGAGACCCCTGCCAGTGCTGAGATGTTTACACACACTGATTTCGGCTTTCCTCTTGTAATCAGTATCATTGCGTGTATTTTGTGAGATTGAGGAAGGCTTTGTAGATCAATGTAGGATATGTGGGTTAATGTTGAACTTATAAACTTGGACAGCCCTGGGTTCTTACATACAGATGAGTTTCTGTGGATTTGTTTCTCTTGTCTATACAGACTAATGCATCCAGTTCACTAAACTAAAAAAATTAGATAACCCTAAGGGGCCAGACCCAATTCCAACTATGTGGACAGCTCCCCCACCCTGCAGAAGAATTCACTTCGGAGTAGAGCACTGAAGCTACAGCTCAGAGAGAGGGACATGTCTGATAACAGCACGCAAGTGCAAATGAAGGGGGAGGATGAGAGAGTGGAACACATCCTGTCCCACAAAGGCCTGAGGACAATATTCCTACTCAGAGCAGCCAATGCCCAGAGAGGACTGACCATAGGGCCGGCCCCACCACAAGGCACTACATCCATCACTGACCCATAGCACTATGGGGAACAACACTGGAGACAGTGTGGGAATTGCACCCAAACTGATCCCACCACACTGAGGCAAAACATTAAGGGTGTGCAACAGAATAGGAAGGGGAACAGAGAGAATACCAAAAATAGACTTTGGGGCCAGGGCATGGCACCCCATTAGATTCAACCAGAAAACACTCCTAAAAAATGAAGAACACAGACCATGAACTATTTATAGACTTTTCTTTTTGTTGTCATTTTGTTTGCTGTGTTTTGTTTTGTTGACTTGTTTTTTGTGCATATTGCTATCTCTGCAGGTCTATCTAGATAAGATAGACGGGATAAACAATCTGGAGGAGAAAACAATGGGACCAATGGTTCTGGGGGTACATGGGAAAGGGGGAGGTGGGGGAAAGGAAGTGGTGTTATCAAACCCAGGGACAGAGGAACAACAAGTGATCCAAAATTTTTAAGGCAAGAGAAAGGGAAAGTGGTGTCAACCAATTCAGGAACAAGGGAATAATAAGCGATCTAGAATTGATGGAGAGAAGGTGTAGGATGCCTGGTAGGGCCTATTCCAGAGCAATTCAACCTAGAAGAATTACTGACCCTCAAATGAATGTCAAACATGAGAGTAGGACAAGGGGAAAGTAAAAGGAAATAGAGGAAAGACCTAGGAGGCAGAGGACATTTATAGAGGTATAAATACAGGCATGTACATATGTAAATATATTTATATATAACAATAGGGAACTAGATTCATGTGCTTATATTTTTGAATGTTAATTATTAAGGTGCACATGAACACTTTGTCCTAATAATCCAGCATTCTGTGATGCTCAACTTCCCAACACAATATTAGAAATCTTGTTTTATAATACCATGTAGCAGCATACCTGGAAATCTCTAATCTATTCACAAAAGAAGAAACAGCAATGTCATCTATTATTCATTCACTAAGGGGCTGTAGCACATTGCTGCACCATAGTGTGAAAGGCTTTGATTGAATCTCGAAATCTCACATGTAACTTATCCGACTTAGCTGTCCGTGTGACAGAATATTAAGACTTACTGATTTTCCTGAGGCATGACCAAAAGGCTGTCTAGCCATAAGCCAGATCTTTTCTCCAAAAGTTTCTGTTCACAGTTGGGTCTCCTAATTTCCACAACCCTTTTCAGTCTGCATAGTCTTAGAAGCTGACAAATCATCAATTCCATTGTTGGACAGGTAAGGATACAGGAAAAAAACACATAAAAGGATTCTGAATAGCTAAAGAAAATGCTTCTCAGAGGCAGAGTCTTATGTTCAAGAAATTTCTAACATGCAAACATCAATAAAAAGTAATGTGAATAAAATCTGCACTTCAAGACATCAAAATAGGGACAAAATTAGAAATATAAAGTAAAATAGTATATTTTGAAGATTCTTATTTCAATAAGTTAACAAATATTAAATGATTACCTTGATTTATACTTTAATGCGAGTTAACACTTCTCCAACTTCTGTGGACTTTTATAGGTGGAATATTTCTACATTTGTTGCTTCAATGCAAAGGTAGGATATTTATCTCCTTTTAAACCTACAACGCCTGTATTAAATGCAATATCTTACATAATATATGTCTTTTTCTTTCTTGCTAAAAGAAAGAGATGCCTACTGTGGTAGAATGAATGGTTAATTCATTTTAAATGGAGTGGAATATTATAGCTTAACTCTAATTGCAGTTTTTGTTTATTCAATGTTAACTGGGATTTTTGAATTGTGCACTTCACACTTGTATGTACAATATACACTGAGTTAACGAAGCTTTTAAATGCACCATAGAAATTCAAGCATTTACTGCAGCTTACTTTTATAAGGCTCCTGGATGGAGATACACCTTTAAGAAAGACACTCTTTTGAAGAGATGCATCCCAATAGATGGAAGAGAGCAGAAACAAAGCCAAAGAAAATACTGGATGTTTCTTCCTTTCTAGGTGTCACTGGACTTTTGGTAATTTTGGGGGGGGAGGGGCATCACTGCCCTCTGGTGGGAGTGGGAGGCCCAACCTTGCTCCTGGAGAGCTGCTGCTGGATGTGAACCGCCAAGGCGGTGGGCCACAGTCCTGCACTCAACCATGGGACTTTTGATAATAATTTAATAAAAGTTTAAGCAAATGTTTGTAAACAGAGTAAAATAGAAACTGGTGCATCATGTGTAGGTTTTAAGGGAACAAATCAAGCTAAGGATGGTACTTTAGAATCTTGATTTTTCTTCAAAATGTTGAAAGTTTATCTACTCCAAACTCACTTCCATCAAATTGGTTTGGAATTATAGTGACCCGATAGGACAGAGTAGAACTTACCCTGCAGGTTTCCTAGGGAGTAAATCGTCATTGGAGTAGCAAGCGTCAACTTACCCTGACAGAGGTTAGTAGTTTAATCATAACCCACTACACCACAGAGCTCCTAAAAATCTTACATTGGCCTTTCAACTGAAGCACCATATGGGAACTGCATCCCAATGTGCTCTAATGAGGTGACTCTGTAATTGAGGGGTAAATTTAAAGACACATGAGACGAGGCGTGCAAGGACTTACTTCTGCCATGGCATCAGGAACTAGGCCAGAGCAGAGAGAGGGGCAGTCATGTACTCCTCTGAGCTTCAATAATCTCAGACATGAAACTCATGGTTAGCACATACATGAGAGGAAAGGCGAGGCATACACATAGTTGTATACACACAATAGGAAAGTGGGGGGAGACTTAACAAGACAGGGGGATTCTAGCGTCAAGAGGACAGCCTAACTGTGGTCATCTCTGAGCCAGCTTGCCCTTGAGTGTCGCTGAGCTCTTCTCCAGGGGAACAAGTTGTGATCCTTATCAGAGGGAGGGGCCCCTGCTTTGGAAGGAATAGATTGCTCTTGATGGCAGACAACCTTCAGGTAAGTGGCTTTCAAGCAGTTGACTTTCAAGTGTTTTAGGTAGCGACCATGTGCTTGTACTTTAAAATTGGCATTATTATAGGGAAATTATGTTTTCTTAGGAGAAAGTGACCAGAACACATCTCCAGCCTACACACCTTGAAGGTTTCTTTCCATGGAATGGCCAGCCTCGCAGACTACTTAATTTATGATCTAGAGAATTTGTTCCCATACGTTCTCTTCCCTACAGTAGCAGTCCACTCTATCTAAACACAGTGTTCACTTTTTTTCTAATTATACAAGGATTGTGGAAGACTTTCGTAAGCCCTTTGAACTCCATCATATATAGGTAAATTCATCTAAGTGCCAATATAAATATGTATCTTTCCTGAATGCTATTTGACCATTTCATCCAGGTTCTAAGTAGTAATGAAAGAAGGCTTGGTGGCATAGTGAGGGAAGCATTTTGAAACAACCAGCTACTCCACAGGACAGAGTTGCGCCTTTGTAGTGCTGTAAAGTGTTACAGTCTCCCAAATCTCCAGGCTGGTCTGAATCTGTCCCACACAGTCACTCTGAGTTGCAAGAGACCTGGTGACAGTGTTTATGACTGCTATGAATACATGCACACCCCAGGCATGGAATTTCATTAGGCTTGTTGTAAAGGGCATTTATGATTACAGGCACATATTTACTAAAAATTTGTATCTTACACTAAATAAGACATTGCTTTTCTTTGTGACATTTATTTTATTCTATTGTTGTTATCGGGAATATAGCAGAGTTCAGCACAACTCAGGAGAATGATTCGACTTTTTGAGTTCTATAAAAAATAATTTTCATCCTGTTTCTGATTTATTCCTCTTCCATTAACATAATATCACTGTCCAAAAGTTTTCTATGTAATCAAAAATTTGAGTCACTTGGGAGCTCTGGTGGCTTTGAGGTTATGCAACAATTGGATACCACCAGCTGCTCCATTGGAGAGAAGTGAGTTTTTCTCCTCCTGTGAAAAGGTCCAGTGGCAGAAACCCACAAGGGCAATGCTACTCTGTCTTACACAGTCACTAGGAGTGGAAATGACCCAATGGTAGTAATTTTTATTTTGATGTCTGATCTCATAAAATAAATCTTTAAAGGGCACATGGCTCAAGGGAGACATTCTTTACTAGTTAGCTATTGTTTGGTTTTAAGAAGACTTCAAGGTTTAAATTTCAAGGTTCAATGACTTTCAGAGGGCAATCATTTCAAGGTTTTAGCTAGCTTCCCTGGATCCAGAAAGTCAGGATTCTATGAGAATTTGAAGTTCTGTTCAGGAATCCTTGATGCAATATTTGATCAAAGTTGGCAGTTATGATATATGGGCACCCTCCTATTCCTATGATCTCCTGACACAGGAAGCAGCTGTTCATGGATGCAATTAGATGTACATTTCATATTCTCCTCCCTTTACTGACTCTCTGTAGTTCCAGGCAAATAGAGACAAATCTTAGATACCAGAAAGAAGCCCTAAAAACTAGATTAGGCTAATTAACTGGGAGGCCTCACAAACTATGATTCTGAACCTTCAACCTTTAGAATTAAGTCCCACAATTGACTTCAGCAGCTGCTCTTTTTATGTTTAGGTGTCAATATTGTAGATTATCCAAGTCAACTATTACAGGTATAAACTTAGACAACAACTATACTAATCGGCTGTGCAACCGTACCCTTAATCAATGCAAATTGTTCATCATCTTACAATGAAACTAATGTTTTGTAGTTGTCCTGTAGTCTGCAAAAATAGAGCTCCTGGAGAACTACACTGTTTCTTAGTATCAACAAGTCATGGCAAGGAAGATGAGCAAAAGAAACTCCACTAGTGTTAGCCACTAAATTACTTGACTCTCTCTCCCTCCAGTCGCAGAATGCTGACTCCTACTTGACCATCCTCTCTTCCTTTATAGAAAAGTCTCTGCTGGTGATGATATTTAGAATGTATTCTCATGTTCTCAGGTTTGGGATACAACACTTAGTTTAGACAATTCTTCAATGTACCATTTGTTTTCATATAGTCTCTTCTGATGCTGTAATCTGAATGGTGCAGTTATTCTTATTATGGCAACCAGCATGTTATAATCAATGTTGTTATTGTTACTTGTATGAAAAGGGGTGCGCCTTGTAATACATGCTTGTTCTTCATGAAGTTATCAGAATGTTATAATCAACAGTGTACCCTGTAATACTCCCTAATGCTAAAGAACAGTAACATTATTTGTGCTTTCTGCTTCTTTCCATACTTGCTTAAGTTTTAGACAAAGGATAAATGAGTTCTTGCCTTCAAAGATGAATGGAAATGTACATTCTTGGCTGCAATCAAGTAATCACTTTTACATCCCATCAGGCTGGTTATAACCAAATGAAGACTCTTCTACATTATCAAGACCTTATAGTGGCTGTCATTTGTTTGAACCCACAACAGTAGCTTTGAGCTGTGCTCTGAATGCTAGAAAACCTGGCCAAACTCAGGGCCATGGAGTGGATTCGGAGTCACAACAACACTACTGAGCAGGATATAACTGCCCCTGCAGCTTTCTCAAGCTGCAACTCTTTTCAGGAGTTGAAAGCTTCACCTTACTCTATTGGGGTGACTGTTGGCTTTGACTGTGGTCCTCAAAGCAAAGCCAACAATGCCACTATGGGTCCTGTGTGAATGCTATGACTTAGTATGCTTTTAGGTTTTATGCATTATTTGTTGTCTGATTTTCAGAACTGATGTTCATTTTTTCCATATAAATTCATTGTAATTGTCTCCTCACCTTATACCATTTCATTTTAAGAAAGACTTCATAGGAATGCTATGAGGAAATCTATATATTCCTTTCTTCTTTCTAAGAATGGAGTATGGGACACATGCAAAAATGGAAAAACATCATATTTAATAGTGAAATGTTTAAAAGTTCACAGAAAGTTAGAAAAATAGCCAATTGATGACTGCTACTAACTTTACAAAGGAAAAGATGTGTTTTGTCTCATATAATTCTGGATTAATTTGAAAGTCACAAACCAAGTTCTACATAACATATATTGCAGAAATCGTCCTATTTTTGTATTGCTGTTTCCTTTTTTTTTTTTGCTACACTTACTAAGTTCTAGAGACATAGTAGTCTGTCCAGTTACAGATCATGATCTAAAGGTCCTTCTTACTCTTTTTTTTTTAAGGCATCACTGCCCTGGTGGTGGGAGTAGGAGGCCCAGCCTTTGCTCCTGTGAGTGGGAATTGAACCTCCATCCCAGTGGGCCGCAGTCCCTTCTTACTCTTTCTACAGGTTATTTAAATCATGCCTAAAATGACCATTGACAAGCTTATCTGTCTTGACTAGAGATAAATTAGGAAGAAATGGAAATTGGTCTACGAAAAGATATTTTATTTGAGAAACATAAATGTAGCTTACTTTATTCAGTGTTACAAATAGTAAATTTTAAACAGATTGAATAAAGATAGACACTAAATCAGCATCAGTTTGTATGACAGATATGGAATATGACTTAATGAGAAACAAGTTGTGCATTGAAAGTGCATTGGAGTCAGTCTATGACTCCAATAACGCATTGATGAATATGTGATAGGGCTCCATTATGAGAATGCCAAAAGCAAATGTAAACATACTCAACCCTTATTTTAGGGAATTCAAACTACAAAGGTATAGATAAACATCAAACTGTGTGTTCCATGATGACTGTGTTTCAATTAGTACATTTAACTTATGATGGCTATGCTAGCAAAGCAGCCCCGGTGACAGTGTCAGGTCAGCATTGAACTAGTAACTACAAGGTTGGTGACTCAAACCCATTAGTCACTCTACTAGAGAAAGATGAAGTATCTGTTCCTATAACATGTATAGCTTATAGAGGGCCAGTTATCCTGGGCAGCGATCCACTCTGTGGTAAGGAGTTTGCTACTATGCTTATAGTTTCCATTAGGGAAAATCAGGAATTTGAGAAATAATAAAAATGTGCCCCAGTTGTCAATTTATACCTTATAGGACCCAGTGTATGATAGCAAAATAAAACCCAGCTATGCCAGTGGTGTGTGAATTTTATCTGAAACAGGTTATCTTCATTACATGGGTGCCCCTATAACAGAAACACCACAAATTAGTGGCTTTACAAATTATCTCCGTTTAGGAGGCCAGACATCTGAATGATGAGTGCAGGCATTGGGCAAAGATTTCTGGTAGATTTGAGGGGGAAGTGCCCCTCCATTTTTAGCTTCTGATTCTACTTTCTTTGATCTCGAGATATTTCATTTATCTCCCCCATATCTCCTGCTTAAATGCTTGCTTGGATACTCAGATTTCTCTTTCATAGGTCAAAAGAGATTGATTTAAGCACACTTTAAATTAACACTGCCTAATTAACAGACAAATCTATCTTAGAAGAGGTGTAGCCAGCTGCTCTTTAGAAGCTAGTGAGACTAGGCTCATGTATTCTGGACATGGTATCAGGAAAGACCGAATGTTAGGAAAGGACATAAAGCTTGGTAGAGTACAGCAAGAAAGACGAAGATCATCAAGAAGATATACACTTACTTTTATGTCACCCATTTAATGCTGTCAGCAGGCTTTAAGTCAAGATTGTTGGTCAAGATTGTTTAGGTTCTCAGTTTTTTTTCCTCCTCCAGTCTCTATCTCGTCAGTGATCAAGAATATTTCTATTCTTGTTTGACAATATATTTGTAATATCATAGATTAACATAGAATAGTGAAGATAATATCCACCTCTTGCTTTGCCATACTGTGATGGCTTTCATGTTGCTGTGATAGTGGCAGCTACGTCACCATCATTACAAATACCAGTTTTTCTGACTGAGACAAACTAGTAAAGAGGGCCTGACAACCAATTTTTGTCAATCTTTCCCAATATTGTACTCTAAGATGAGCCTCCTAAGAGGGAAAACACTTAGAGTGACTGCCAACCATGGACTTAATGCATGTCAAAGATCATGAAGATGGTACAGGAACACAGTACACTTTGTTTTGTGGTATGTTGCTTCCATGAGTCAGAGACAATTTAACGACCAATAACAATATTAATTGCAACAATCGTGTCTGCATTCTCTGGCTCAAACACAAACACCATTAAGATACCTATTGTCCCAGATTAGACAGTATACTACGTGACAAAAAGTGAGTACCCAATGGATGCTAGTGGATAAGATGAGGGGTTAAACAGTCCCCAAACTTGAGCAGGAAATAAATGTTTCCTCTCTCAAGTTCCTTTTTAAATTATTCTCAGGAGTAAAACAAATCCAAACCTAAATGTTAACTCAAATATCGCAAGTATATTTTGCATACTTGAAGTGATATTTTTGCATAAGCTTATTTTGCATACTGGAAGCTATGGCTTGCCAGTTACCATTGTACTGTCAGTAATGTCATAAACCAGATGACTTAGAATGCTGTTGTGGCAGTCATGTACTTTAATGTCAATTTCATGATTGGGAGTGTAGGATTGGAATCTAGCCCATCAATCTGGAGAGAGTCAATCTGTGCATGACTTTCTCTGAGAAATCTGGGAAATCTCACAATATTTATCATGTGGAGGTGAGAGACTTACAGCTCAGTCCTTGGGAGACATTCCAGTTGACAAGACAACATGGCAGCGTGCTGATAGATCCTGAGTCCTGGAAACTAGAGGAGCCAGAGGAGAAGCCACATGGGCTTACCCTGATGGAACCAGACCTCTAGGGCTGTAGAAGCCACATGGAGACTTCTGCCAGTGGTGAAATGCTTGGGATGCCATGGAGAGACCCCTGTCAGCGCTGAGATGCTTCTACCGCCACTGGATACACAAGACTTTGCACCCACTGGCCTGTAATTGTCCTAGCATCATTTCATATGCTTTGTGAATCTGAGGAGCACTTTGTGGATTGGTATCAGACTTAAGGGCTAATATTGGGCTTGTGGACTTGGACTTGACTGGCTTGGGATGCTTTCTCAATATTCCATTCTTCTTGTATATAAACCTCAACCTTATGCACATATGTATGTTTGTGAATTTGTTTCTCTAGTCTACCCAGACTAACACAGTTATGATTGTTCATCATCAACTCATGATTTGAAGGATGACCATACTTGTCTGTAATAAGCTAATGGAAGGAGAAGGAACACATGTGTGGATTTTTAAGAGATCCGGAAGTAATCCTACACCTGATTAGAATTAATCATTTCTCTACAACTATCTACAAAGAAGGTTGGAAAATGCAGCCTAGCTTTGTGCATGGTAGAAGAGAAAATTAATATCAAACATAATCTAAACAATTTCTTCCTCAATGTTATTGGTCATATTTTTCACAGTATTCTCAAAGAGTTATTTATATAGCATATTATCCTTAATATCATCATTTGTCTATCAGTTTGTCATATTGTGTGGCTTATGATGTTGGAAGCTACGGCATTATAATTCAAATGCCAGCAGTGTCACCCAGAGTGGCCAGGTTTCATCTGAGCTTGCAGATTAAGAAGAGATAAGAAGGACTAGGCTGTCCACTTCAGAGGAAGAAGCTGCTGAAATCATATATACAGCTTGTAAGCTTTGTCAGATACTAAAAGTCTAAAGAATAGAAGCAGAATGTTGTCGGAGATGGCAGCAGATGGATAGGATGCTATCTATCACCTTCAAGGAAATTCCATCCATATAACTGCTGTTCAAATTTAGGCATCAACCACAAAAAACCAGTGAAGAAGAGGTTAAAGAATACTATCAAAGAATTCAGTCAGAAGCTGATCAAATATGCAATTAAGATGCAGTGATAATTATTGGCAATTGGAATGTAAAAATTGGAAACAAAGGAATAGTAGTTGTATGGTATGAAGTTGATAGAAATGAAGTTAGAGATCATATGAAAGAATTTTGCGAAAACCTCGGACTGTTCATAGCAAATGATTTTTTCTAAAGCACCTGGACTTCTCAAGATGGAATACACAAAACTCAAATCGACTATATCTGTGGGAAGAGATGCTAGAGAAGCCCAACATCAGCAGCAAAACCAAGACCAGTGTGGCACTGTGCATAAGATTGAGTTTGTCTAGGTAGACTAGAGACACAGATCCGTAGAAACTCATATGTATATGAGGGAGTTTCATATAAAGGGTAAGTGTACATTAAGAAAGCATCCCAACCCAGTGCTGTCCAAGCCCATAAATCCAACATTAACCCATATATCTGATACTGATCTGTAAAGTCCTCCTTTTTATCACAAAATGCACACAGTGATGCCAACTGCAGGAGAAAAGCTGAATCAGTGAACGTTTTAGCATCTCAGCACTGGCATGAGTCTCCATGCAACTGTTCAAGCACTCAGGGCTGCATCGGGGAGAGGGCCATGCAGTTTCTCTACAGGGACTTCTTGCAGGAAGTGAGCTTTGTAAGTTGAAGCAGGGAACTGGCTAAGGTAGCTGCACCCTGGTCTAACCATCAAAGAGGAGAACTCTAAAGGTGAAGTTCGCTTATCCATTTATCTCTCCATCATTCAATTAATCTCCCATGTGTTAATTTGCCAGGTAGGCATAAGAAACCTTAACTATACCACAGACCATCAATTACTCATATGTAAGTTCAAAATGCAGGTGAAGAAAATTAAAACAAAACCATGAGAGCCAAAAGGGAACCTTGTGTCTACCCCACCTGAATTTGAGAACACCTCAAGAACAGATTGGTGCATTGAAAAATAATCTCTTCTCAACAGGAGAGTTGATGAGTTTTCAGAAGGCATCAAGACCACAGTTTATAAAAGAAAGCAAAAGGTTATTAAAAAGACAGAAAAGATAACTAGAGATTTGCTGTGGCACTGCTGAAGCTAACCTCAAGTCAGCGCACAGAGTCAGGGGAAGCAGGTGGAAGCAATTTCTTCTGTGGAAGTCAAGAATTAAAAATTGAAGCAAAGATGGTGGGGATATAACCATTGAACACTTTTATAGGGAGCATCCATGAGAAGTGAGGCTTTGCACTTCCAGAAAGCTAAGAATTTAGAAAAGTTAAAAGAAATTCCTTTGAAAAGAGAGACTCAAACCTCACAAGAATCACAATTCACAGGTTGCTATCCAGACTACCTGAAACATCCCAATTTACCTGAGGGGGAAGGGCTCAGGAAATATGTTAGACAGGGTGCTTTAGAGAAACAAAACCAAGGCACTAATAATTATATATATATTTATATAGATAGTGTGATAGTCTAGGTAGACTAGAGAAACAAATTCATCAACACAAATATGGATATACGGGAAAGGTTCACATACAAGAGGAACGGAAAATTGGGAAAGCATCCCAACTTAGTCCAGTCCAAGTCCACAAGTCTGATATTAGCCCATATGAAAGATATCAGTCCATAAAGTCTCCTTCTGACTCTTGAAGCATGTGCAGTGACACCAGGACAATCACAGGCTAGTGGGTGCAGAATCTTGAGTATCCAGTGACAGTAGAAGCATCCTGGTGTTGGCAGGGGTGTCCCCATTGCTCCTCATTTCTAGGCCTCAGGGTCCATCAGCAGTAGTGGTAGAAGCATCTCAGTGGTAGCAGGGGGTCTCTCTGTGGCTTTTCCAGCTTCAGAGGTTTGGATCCATCAGGGTCAGCCCATGTGACCTCTCTTCCGGCTCCTCCAGTTCCTCACATGCTGCCATCTTGTCTTGTCAGTTTGGAGTTTCCAAATGACTGAATTGGAGGTCTCTCACCTCTTTGGGGGAAATATCATGAGATTTCCTAGAATCCTCAGAGAAAGTTATGCCCACACAGAGGTCTCATTGGCTATCTCCAGATTGACAGGCTAGACTCCACCCTTACACTCCCAGATATGAAATAGACATCCAAGTACATGACTGCCACAGTTAGATATCTAATATAAGAAATACACAGTTAATTAATCTATAAAACAGTACAAATGGCTCAGGGAAACTCTCTTTCATGAGACAGTTGATACACTGGCAACTCTTCAAGTCTTGACGCCTGCAGGGTGGTCCTCTGCAGAGCAATTCACGCAATCTGGCCACAGGCAGCAAACAGCAAGGCAGGTCACCAACAATCAGCCACATGACAGGGTCTGGCAGTCCCTAATTCAAGAGTTGTACATTCCAGTAGCATAGAAAAACAAGGCTTGAAGGAACTTCAATTTACAGCAACATAGTTCACAGATAAGGTTTCCCCACGAGTAGTGTAGCTTGCAAATGGAGGCAAAGAACAAGCAAGGCAACCAGTTGCACCTTGGTCCAAAGATCCAAGAGCAAGAGGGAGAAAGATGAGGCTCAGTAAGCCATTTATCTCTCTGCCCTTCAATGAATCTCACATGTGTTCAGTGGCTATCTTGGCACAACAAACCTATCTATGACAGGAAGCATATCAGAAAAAGTTCTCCTGCCTTTCCCAGCAGAGCACGCCACCCATGACCAGGTTTTGTCTGAAGAACAGTGCAGCCTTAACTGTCCTCTGCCAGGTAGCACAACAGTAAGCGCCTTTGCTACTCTGAAGAAAAAGAAAACATCCAATAAGAAAGCACAAGAAGTCTATTCAGATACAAGCCAAAAATGCTGCTGAGAAACCAAGAAATTGAGCAGAGGAAGTAGGAGCCAGAAGACTGCAGTGTAACAACGATAAAACATGCTTTCCTCTAGTTTGTGCATGCTTCTTCCCCACCACTAGCCTTACAAATCTAGCTGGAACAGAGCACTGACACGGGTACATGTAGAAACCGAAAACACAGGGAATCCAGGACCGCTAAGTCCCTCAGGATCCATCATGAGAGTAGTGATATCAGGAGTGGAAAAGGAAGGTGAGGGAGAAGGCAGGAACCAAGCGCAATGATCTACATATAACCTCCTTCCTGAGGGATGGATAACCAAAAAGTGGGTGAAGGGAGACATCAGACATAAGATGTGACAAAATAATAATAATTTATATATTATTAAGGGTTAGTGAGGGAGAGGGCATGGAGAAACAAGGGAAAAATAACTGATACCAAGGGTTCAAGTAGAAAGAAAGTGTTTTGAAAATGATGATGGCAACATATCTACTAATGTGCATGACATAATGAATGGATTGTGATGAGTTGCATGAGACCCCAACAAAATGATTTAAAAAAGGAAAAAAAATAGAAATGTTCAAATGTTTAAGCCAAAAGACTAAAAAGTCAAGCAAATTTGAATGACGAAGGTAATATCTTCTTTGAAAAATACAAAGAGGGGCTGAGCCCCGGTGGCGTAGTGGTTGTGCGTGGGACTGCGGCCCGCTGGGACAGAGGTTCAATTCCAGCAGTGGGGCTGGGCCTCCTATTCCCACCACCGGAAAGCAGTGATGTCAAAAAAAAAAATACAAAGAGGAAATTAAATTAATTATATCTTTAATCAAGGGTCAACACATTCATATAAAGCTATTGCTATTTCTCAATGTCTAAGAAGACTTCATATCATTCATGGGAAAGTTCTATTGTCTTTTCAGTCCACTTTCCACAAATTTCTTGAAGTTTTCTTGTGTGAAATGCCTATTAACAAATGGCTAAATCTATAAACATAAACTGCGTTGCTAGATATACTAAGAGTAAAATGTTGTAAGTGATCTTATTTGTAAAAGAAACATGTCTATATGTGTTCTACAGTATAGGACTTGTTTTTAATTTGTTTCTAAAGAAAAATTGAACCTGAAGAAGGGAAGACACCTTGTATTTGGGAGATAGGCTCAAACACAATACATAAATACTATGTACAGTATGTATAAATTGTTTTAAAAATAAAGGAACAGCTTTCACTATATGCAGTGCTTCAATTTAGTAATCAGCAGTTATGATTTACAATTCATTTTTACAATGGAGGCAAATAGTTCCCTTGGAATTTTGTTTTAATTTATGTACATTTTGCTGGGAGATTGACTTTCTAGAAATGCAAGGGCAGAGATTTATTCAGACCCTTAAGTGCTGAAACTATATTCTGTCCCACCATAAAGATATGATCTTTAAGAATAGACTTGGGCTTAAGGGAGCAGAATGGATTTGTAAATATTTCCTTAAATGAAACCACATATTTTATTCATCTAAGATTTTTCAAATGGTGATGCAAACCAATGGTGCTGCAGTAGCAATTCAGCTTTTCAGATCTGTATCACAGTATACTTCTCAGAATATTGTCACTGAAAGGTGTACCCTGTCTGTCCTTGTAAATTAAGGGAAGAGCCTGGGAGCCTCCTTCTGCTTCTTCCTTCATAACAATTAAAAAGCAATCATCACAAGCAAAGGGTTTGTAATAGTAGTCATTCAAAAATCATAGTTACATAATGAAATGTTATAAATGGTAAAAGGAAAGACTAAAGTGGAGGTCAGAGAGACTAGGAAATTTTCTCCTAATCAAAGAGCAAAATGGCAGTAAAATGAAGTCAAAGAGTTGAATACAAAGTTGAAAGGGCAGATCAGGAAGGCAAAGACAAATACTATAATGAAATGTTCAAAGATCTAGATTTGGAAAGTCAAAAGGTAAGAGAAAGCTTAGAATATCTTAAACTGAATGAACTCAAAATATTCAAGCTTTAGTTGTAATTTTGAACGATTCTATGGGCAGAAAATTGATTGAAGCTGGAAGAATCCAGGGAAGATGGAAACTATACTCAGAATGACTGTACCACAAAGAATTAGACCAGGAGCTAGCAGACGAACCAGAACCAATGGTGCTGAAGGAAGTTCAAGCATCATTGAGTGCGTTGGCCAAAAACAAGTCTCCCAGAATTGATGGAATATGTATTGAACTGTTTCAGCTAGTGGATGAAGCCCTGGAATCACTCGCTTATCTTTGCCAGGAAATTGGGAAGACAGCTTGTTGGTCAGCTGATTGGAAGAGAGCCATATTTGTGCCCATTACAAACAAAAGGTGATCCATCAGAATGGCCATGCTGAGAATAATAGTATTGATATTACATGCAAGGGGAATTTTGCTGAAGACAATCCATCAATTGCAGCAGTTCATTAACAGGAAGTTACCAGAAATTCAGGCCAGATTCAAAATAAGACTAGGAACAAGGACCATCATTGCTGAGTCCAGACAGATATTGGTTGTAAGCAGAAAGTACCAGAAAGATGTTTACTCGTATTTCATTGATTATGCAAAGGCATTCAATTCTGAGGAGCATAATAAGCGATGCATAACTTAGAGATGAATGGACAGACACTCTGGCTGCAAGCATGAATTCAGGAATAGGAATAATTGTAGTCCGGGGTGGTGCTGCATGTCCTTCCATTGTGCCTAGGTCCCATGGACCCAATAGCATCTAACAGCAAACAAATCTTTAATAATTAGAAATAATTCATAGTACAACTGATATATTACTCTACTTCTTTTCTCCTTCAATTTGCCTAAAATTATACCTGAACTGTGCCAGTGAACAACAGGGATTTCTTTATGTGCTAGGTTTTCACTTAAATTAAACCTCTAGTGAATCCCTTCAGTCAAGGTATATAAATAGACTTGCTATGGGAAAGCATTGTGAAATAGATTGTGGAAGATGTAGTTAAGTTAAAATGCTATGTCATATCATTTAATCTACCTTTTGGATCATTTAAAGTTGCTTTAGTTTTTAATAGTTTGCTTTTGACTGAGTTTTGACTGAGTTTTTTTTCTCTGTTTTGCCTAGTTACTGTTGGGTTCTGTTTATCTGTTTGCCTCCTTTTTATTTTGTACACTTTTCTGTTATGAAATCCACGATATAAAGAGACAGTAACTGGATTGATAACTGCTTATGGACTGGTAAGGTACAGGGTGATTGAGGAGCTAACAATGAGTATGAGAAGAAAATGTTGTGAAATTTATTATGGTGATGATTGCACAAGTCTTCTTAATATAATTGAGTGATTAAATTATATATGTGATTATACACCAATAAAAGTAAGCAAAGAAATAAAATAATGAAAGTATAAACAACTGGAAACACAGGGAATCCAGGCCGCTAAGACCAGTGGTGACACAAGTGATAATGGGAAGGTGGAGGGAAGGTGCGGTAGAAAGGGAGAACAGATTGCAAGGATCTGCATTTTGCTTCCTCCCTGGGGCAGGACAGTGGGTGAAGGGAGATGTTGGAATAGTGTAAAATATGAAAAAATAATAATAATTTATAAATTATCAGAAATTCATCGGGGAGGGAGGGAGGGAAAAATGAGGAGCAGATACCAGGGGCTCAAGTGGAAAGCAAGTGTTTTGAGAACGATGACAGAAACAAATGTACAGAAGTGCTTGATGGATATATGTGTGCATTGTGGTATGAGCCCCCGATAATGATTTTTTAAAAACAAAATATAAAAAAATCTGTCTTGGAAAATATAACACCAACACCATGTAAAACCATGAAGCAGAAAACAAGTAGAGAGGTCTGAGAGCACAACCCCATTCTCAGCTACAGGGGCAGTCGCCTCTCCTCCTAGGGAGTATGCCTTGGAGGTCGGCACTGAAACTGCAGCTTGGAAAGTGAGATTTGTTTGACGAGAGAATATGAGAACAAATAATAGAAGAGGAAGATAGAATGGAGTACCTCCTGACCCAGCGAGCCTTCCAGATGATATTCCCACTCAGAATAGCCGATGCAGAGAGAGGATTATATGCCTGGCCCCAATATGAAATATGGCTACCCTTGCTGACCCAAGACCTTTCAGGGTCACCAATGAAGAAACAGGGTCAGGATTATACCCTGTCTGGATCAACCACACCATGGCAAAACACTAAGGGTGTGAAACAGCATGGAGTTTCAAATGGAGCGTCAAGGATATATTTTGGGGGTGAGAATGTGGCACCCCATCTGACTCAACCAGGGAACACTCCTGGAGGCCAAAAAACAGACCTTAAACTATTTACAGCTTTTAATATTGCTATTATTTTTACATATATATATATATATATATGACATTGGGGCTTTTTTGATGATGTTATCATTTTCTATTTCCTTTGGTTGCTTCATTTTAGTGCATATTGTTTTCCCTGCCTTTTTTGTGCATATTGATTTCTCTGCAGGTCTATCTAAATAAAATAGGCTGGATGAACATTCTGGAGGCAAAAACGATGGGACTAATGGTTCCAGGGTAGACATGGGAGGAGGGGAAGAGGGTGAAAGTAGGTGATGTTGACCTGTCCAGGGATAAGGGAATAACACGTGATTCATTCAGTGACAGGGTGGGTGTGAGAGGTCTGATAGGCATTAATCAAGACTGATGTAACAGAGAGAAAATACTGAAACCCAAGTGGAGGTTGACCATGATGGTGGAATGGGAGGAGGTATAAGGAAATGGAGGAAAGAACTGGGAAGTCAGGGGAATTTAACGAGGTTTAAATACAGGCATGTACATAGGTGCATACGTTTATATATAACAAGGGCAAAAAGATCAATGAGCACATATTTATAGGGTTAGTATAAGGACAGCAGATGGCATGGGGCCTTCACTCAAGTACTTCCTCAGTGCAAGAACATTTCCTTCAATTAAATTGGCATTCCTTGATGTGCACCTTCCCAACACAATCACTGAAAACAAATGTGTGCATAAGCAAATATGGTGAAGAAAGCTGATGGTGCCTGGTTATCAAAAGATATAGCGTCTGGGGTCTTAAAGTGGCTATCCAGCTCAGAAGCAAGTCGACATGGAAAAAGCCCACCAGTCTGTGCAGCCACGATGTGTCAAATGGCTCCAGTATTAAGCATCAAAGAACTAAAAATTATATCATTATAGATGAGGGGGAGTGCAGATTGGGGACCCAAAGTCCATCAATAAGTGAAACAACATCCTTTTACAGAGAATTTGCAGCGAGGAGATGAGCAAGTGAAGGTATAATGTAGTTACGATGAAATGTGCAACTTTCTTTTGGTTCTCAAAAACTTCTTCCCATCTATTATCATGATCCCAATTCTACCAGATAGATCCAGCTAGACCAGGGGATGTACACTAGGGTCGAAAACATGTGGAATTTAAGATAGATGATCTCTCAGGACTAGGCAGATGAGTGGTGATACTGGGAGGTTGGAGCAATGGTAGAATAGAAAGGGGAAACCAATTTCAGGGATCTACATATGACCTCCTCTCTGGGGTATGGAAAACAGGGTGGTGGGTGAAGGGAAACATTGGACAGTGTATGATATGAAAAGGTAATAGCAATTTGAAAATTATTAGGGGTTCATGGGGGAGGAGGAGGGCAAATATGAGGAGCTGAAATTAAAAAAAAAAAAAGCACTAGAGGAAAGGGGAAAAGAGGAGCTTTTACCAAGGGTTCAAGTACAAAATATTTGGAAATGAAGATGGCAACATGTGTACAAATATGCTTAATACAAATGATGAATTAAATGTCATAAGGGCAATAAAAGCCCCCCAATAAAATCTATATTTAAAAAAACAAACAACAAAAGAAAATGTAACATCAGAATTCTCCTTAAAAGCAAGAACGTGAGACTTTGTTTCACATACTTTTAACAAGGTATCAGCAGTGACAAGCCCCTAGGGAACATCTTGCTTGGTAAAGCAGAGGGACAGTGAAAGAGAGGAAGACCTGAGAATGGCTTGATGGCTACAACAATGGGCCAACAGATTGATGGCTACAAATATGGGCTCAAATGTAATAAAATTGTAATAAAAATTGTGAAGATGCTGAATATTTTTCACATATTCATTATTAGTTACTCCATCTTTAGGTTCAGAAGAAAATATTTAAGTTAGGAGCCATTTTGCCTAATAGATGTGGGGTTAATTATAATGGAAAAACTAATTTCAATAGCATGATCACATTGACTGGAAATAGATTTTAAGTCAATAGATTCTAAAGCATCATTTTTTAACTTTTACCTTTAAGTCTCTTCCAGTATACAAAAGTCATTGTACAATGGATTTCAAAGAAGTCAATAAGCTGTAGTGTTTTTCTATTTTACTTTATTTTATTTTTGAAGAAAGGATGCCATGTAAAAAGTACAAGAAATAGCATGATGCCACTGTATTAGTGACTAGGACATTTGTCCTCCATCTTTATCACATGTATAATATGCAGAAAGGATTTTGAAACAGATGAGATTATAGGTGCATTAATTAGACTAAAGGATCAAAAGAAAATGCTCTAGGGATACTGGAATAAGCATCTTAAGAGTGAAAATGAGACACTATAGTAATAGCTATCATTATTTTTAAATGTCATATATTTGGCACAAGCAGGGCATTTAAGGTATTATCACAGATTCTCTAAAGAGTAAATTAGAAAGATATTTTTATTTTTTAACACATAAACTGAGACTTAGAATAAAAAAACCTCTAAGTGGCTAATAGTAAAAAAAACTATATTCAAATCTAGCTCTCTTTGACTTTCTAAAGTTCATTCTCTTTATTCCATTTCAACATATGTATTAAATAGAAGGAAATAAGAGAGCAACAGTTCTTGGCTCTTCACCGAATAATGCCCTAAAGGAGTGGGACTATTCTCAAGAAAATAATTTGACAATTCTTTAAGAAAAATTAAAACACTTATGTGAAGACTATCTTAAACTTTTCTAGATCCAAATGTTATAAGATACATTATTATAATTATCATATGTCAATGAATGGTCTTCACACCAATAAGAATTGTGCAACTGGGAGAGCTGCCGCTTGCCAACTAAGTTCTACATATGCATGCAATTTTCAGACAACCAATTTTTATGTCATAGAAACTGCCCTCTTGTTCAATAAATTCCAAAGACTTATTTGCATATAAAAAGCTTAGAATTAATCACCTGCTGATTTTTGCTTAGAGTTGCAAACAGAATCTTGATCCTTGTAGACTCATTGACCCCAGGTGCTTTTGTCTCTCCCTGTGGCCCACAACAATAGGAGGTAGCACAAAATGAACAAAGTAAATGATACTCAACTGGATATCTCAGGCCCATTTATGTGGTAAGAATGACTTAATGCCTGCTCTAAGTGGAGGTGGAAATTCCATTGCAATTTCAAAAGTGTATTTATAAGAATATTGCTATTATCTTAAAAATAAATCACATACAACCTCCATTAGTCAATACCCAATGCCTACAACATTCCACTAGCCTTTTATACCTGCCCTAAAGTGTCACAGAAAATAAAAGGTGGCTGGTGTGAAGGCATACTCTGCCTTGAAGATGACAAAAGATAAAAGATTAACC
Organism: Nesogale talazaci; assembly: GCA_004026705.1. Classification (NCBI taxonomy): domain Eukaryota; kingdom Metazoa; phylum Chordata; class Mammalia; order Afrosoricida; family Tenrecidae; genus Nesogale; species Nesogale talazaci. Next base: position 41,738 of record PVJH01012072.1, read on the forward strand.
ATGTTAAGTCCCTGAGGTAGTTGCCATAGTAGCAGGAAGAAGCCTAATGGAACTGCAAAAGTGAGTCTGACCTGGGTTTCACTAGACACAGTCTTCTGATATACAACAATTCTCCTTTTAAAATGACAGGTATAGTCTTGATAAGAAATTGAAAATTCTATATATATATCTTTAATGTAAATCATATTTCCTGAATGAGGACATTGCCTTAGAAATCCCAACTCATTTTCCTGGCCATCTAGGAAAAGTACCGACTGCATGTAAGCATCGGATATCAGTTGTTGATTCAGAATAAAGAGTTGTTGATTCACTGCACAATGGTATGCTACTAGCAGGTGTTAGTAAGTCAGTTCTGACTCATAATAACTGTTATGTACAATAGAAGGAAACAGCATCTTGCCGGAGCCGTACTCACCTCCACCTTTATATTTGAAGCCATGGTCACCATCACTGTGTGAATCCATTTCATTGCAGGATTTGCACTTTTTAACTGATCCTCTACCAACCATGTTGTCTTTTTCCAGGGACTATCCCCTCCTAAATACATGCCCAAAGTACATGACTGGAAGGCTCATCGTATTTTCTAAGGAACATTCTGTCTGTACCTCATCCAAGATAAATTTGCTTCTTCTGATAGTCCCTGGTGCTTTCAATATTCTTCTTCAGCAGCAAAATTCAAATGAATCCATATTTCTACAGTCTTGTCATTGTGAAACCTTATTTCTAAATGACTCGTGGTTCTCATTAAACTTTCACCTGAATAGGTGATGTGGACATGATGGTGTGTCTGGGTCATATCCCCAAAACTCTGAATTCACCATGATAAAAGATGCAAAGCACATATATATGTATGTATATATGTGTGTGTATATATATACTCTGATTCATAGCGACCCCACAGGACAGTATAGAACTTCCCCATAGTTTGTTTGGTTGTTCTTTAGACTGTAATACTTAAAACAGATTGTCACATCAGTCTGTCTCAGAATGACAGGTGGGTTCAAACTATGGACCCTTTGCTTAGCAACTGAGCATTTTAACCAATGCAAATTCAGTATTTCTAATGAAGATCAGATCTCAAGGTACCATTTTCAATAGACAATTAATAAGTGATAACCTATAGTTGTGGAAAAATCACTTTTGAGATAAAACTTACATTTTGAAAATATAGCTTAAATCTATAGTTAAGCAAGAGAATCAATTGATAGTTTACTACTTCCCAAGGAAAGAACTAATCCTTACTGTAGAGTATATTTTTTCTAATTTGAGGTAGAGGAAATAAATACCATGTGGGCAATGTTGCCTGGAATGAAGGTGGTAGGAAATACAAAAGATAACATGTGTTCCTGAAAACTATATAATTTGGAGATCAGCCATGCCAACATCAAATCTTGACTCTAACACCCAATAATTGTATCATCCTAGGCAATTCACTTTACTCTCCTCTGGTCCCTATATACATATGGGAATTGCCCCTGTGGGTTTTCAAAACTATCAATGTTTACAGGAATAAAAAGCCTCCTCTTTCTTCTCTGGGTAACTGGTGACCTTGGCAGCCCAACTTGTAACCACTCCACCACCATAGTCCCTCCACTTTACCAACCCTGATGTCCTTCTCCAGAAAGTGGTTCAAATATGAGAAGTGAAAACTTACCGTGCTTCCCTGTAAGGAGAATTCTGGTTGTACTTTTTACAAGACATATTTTTTGGTTCTTGAGAAAGTCCAGGGAGTGGGGAGGGAGTGCAAAAAAGAGGAACTAATACCAAGGGCTTAAAAAGAAAGAAAATGTTTTGAGAAGGATGATGGCAACAAATGTATAAATGTGCTATGCAGACAATGAATGTATATACAGATTGTGATAAGAGTTATATAAGCCCCCCAATAAAATGATTTTAAAAAAGAAAACAGAAAGTCCATGTACTTTCAATATTCTTTTCCGATAATTCATATGAAATCAATTCTTATTTTATCTTCCCTATTCAATGTCTATCTTCCACTGATAGATGAAGTGACTGAAAATGCTTCAGTTTGAATAAGGTGTATCTTAGTCCTCAAAGTAATATACTTGCTTTTCAACATTTTAAAGAAGTCTTTTTTGTAGGATATTTACCTATGGTAATGAGTTATCTGATCTATTGAATGCTATCTTCATGAGCATTGACTGTGTACCCAAGCAAGATGAAATCCTTGACACCTTCTTTCTTTTCTCAATCTATTATGCTGTCTATAAGCTCAACTGAGAAAATTTTCTTCTTCTTTACATTGAGTCATAGCCCATACTGAATGCTGTCATCCTTGTCCTTCATTAGGTTATTTCTAAGCTCGCCAATTCTAATGCTACGTTTGTCTTCACATAAGCCTGCTTCTCTGATTATTTGCTCAGCATACAGTTTGAACAAGTATGATGATAGGATACAAACATTTGGGTTTTCTTTATTATTTTAAACCATGCAGTAGGCCCTTGTTTGATTAACACAACTGCTTATTGGTCTATGTATAGGTTCAGCATGAACAAAATGAAGTTTTGTGGAATTTCCATTCTTTCCAGGTTTTTAATAGTTTGCTATTTTTACACAGTTAAGTGCCTTTGCATATTCAACAAAACACAAGTAAACAACTTTCTGGTATTCTATGCTTCCATCCCCAATCCATTTGATATTAGTAATGATAGTCTTTGTTCTATATCCTATTCTCAACCCTGCCTGAACCTTGAGTAGCTGCTTGCCAATATAGTGCTGTTTGATTTTTGAGTGATCCTCATATATTGATTCACTTGTGTGTGACACTAATGATATTGTTCTATAACTTGGGGATCCTTTGGGATGCTTTTCTTTGGAGTGGGGACAAATATGGAAATTGGAAATAAGAGGGGCTTCTCTTATGCATGATTTTTATTCTTCATTAGGCCATAGTAGTTAGGCCATAAAATACAGACTCACTAAAACAGCAAAGACAATTATGTGTCTCTGACCTAGAGAAGAAACAGACAGAGTTTAGGGCACTCACTGGGAAGTGATGGCTGTATCCCAGAAAGACGCACCCAAGAAGTAGTAATCTCAAATTTTCTGAATAAATTCCGCTTAAGATTCTAGCAAATACCAATTGTGAATGCATAAAGGAAGCTACTTGCCACCTATGTAATAGCAATGAACTAAACTGAGAATTTAGCTGTTCCCAAAAAGATAGAGTGTGCCATCTGTCAAACCACTTTCACCAAGAGAAAAGAAACGCGTGATATTCTGTAAACTCAAACTCACTACTGTCAACCTGATTATCACTCATAGAGAACTTATCGAACAGAGTGGATCTGACACACAGGGTTTCCAAGGTTCTGATTGTTATGGAAACAGACTGTCGCACCTTTCTTGCTCAAAGTGGCTGAATGGTTCAAATCAGTTAGCAGATGAGCACTTAAACTCTGTGCTCCTCCATTATCCAAAATAATGCTGAATTACCCAACATGAAGAGACATAGGACTTGTCGATGATCCAGATATTACTATTAGAAGACACAATGTCAACTATTATAATTATGTTACATGATGTAGAGCAAAGTTGATATAGACAGGATGACAAATCCTGCCTATAGCCTATATTTTTTCATCATCTTCCAGGTAAACTTATTATTTACATGTTTAAGAGGTTATAAAAAGAAGGGGAATAAGAAGGAGGAGAAATAGCCACATGAGAAAGTATGTAATACTTAAGACCTAAAAACCTATACTGGTCCTTTATAAACAAAGCATACCAAACTCACTTTGAGGGAGAAATATATTCATAAGAATTAAAAATAAATAAAATCTGAACATATAAATTCAAAATAATTATTGCAATTACTTAAATAAAAATAATTTCTGAGATTTTTTTTAATTTTAAAGCACTAGATCCAATTAATAACAGAATGGAAATGTTGTTTTATTAGGAGTTTGTGACTCTGAACTGATTCATAGTGCCCCTATGTAAAAAAAAATCAAAACACTTCCTGACCCTTTGCCATCCTCAATTATTGTTACGTTTGAGCTCAATTTTGCAGTCACTGTGTCAATCATTCTCCTTGATGGCCTTCTTTGTCAATACTTTTCTACTTTACCAAGCCAGTTGTCCTTTCTCAGGGCCCACTTTCTCTGAAGTATGAGAAACAGCCTTACCACCCTTGCTTCTATGGTGAATTTCCTGCTGACTTGCCACCAATATAGATTTGTTTGTTGTTCTGGTGATCCATGGTGCTTTATTCTTTAATCATTGAAGTGCATCAATATTTCTGCAGTCTTCCTTATTCATTGCCCAATGTTCATGTGCATATGAGGTAATTAAAATTAGGATGGTCTAGGCCAAGTATGCCTGACTTCTCAAAGTGATATTCTAACTCTGCAGTACTGTTAAGTAATCTTGTGCAGCAGATTTATTCAATGCATTACTCTCCTGCACATATGAGCCAATTTCAAAATGTGGAGCCATTATAGGACAGGAAAGAACTGCCCCTGTAGGTTTCAAACAGTATAACTCTATGGGACTGTCTACTGACTACCAGGGATTGGTATAGTGATTATGCATTGGGTTGTTAACAGCATGGTCAGCAGTTCAAAACTACCATAGGGTAGTAGACAGGATTTCTATTACCATAAATAGTTACAGCCTCAGAAATATTTAGGGGCAGTTCTATCCTATCCTATAGGATTTGGATATCTTTATATTGATTTTTAATCTATAATAAAGCCTTCACTCCTTGATCTTCATCAGCAAGTGCTTCAAGCCCTCCTCACTTGCAGCAAGCAAGGTTGTGTAATCTGTATATTGAAGGCTGTTAATAAAATATCTTATAATTTAATACCACATTCAGCTTCATAAAATCCAGTTTCTCTGATTTTTTGTTTAACATATAGATTGAATCTGTATCATGGAGAAATATAACCCTGATGCACATCTTTGCTGATGTCGTTTCCTCTATTTGGGTCAAGCTACTGTCCCTTGCCTCATGTACAGTTTGCACAAGAACACAATAAAACGGTGTGGATTTCCCATTCTTCTCAAGGTTAACAACAGTTTGCTATAATATGCACAGTTTAGCTCCTTTGAATAGTAAATAAAACACAAGTAAATATATTTCCAGTAGTCTCTCCTTTTAGCCAAGGACTAAAATCAGCAATGATATCTGTCATATCACAAACTCTGAATCCAGCTTGAGTTTGAAGCTGTTGTATATCAATGTACTGATACAATCATTGTTGAATGGTTTTCTTCCAAATATTACTTGAATATTATGTTAATGATACTATCTAATAATTTCTGCATTCTATTGGGTAACCTTTCTTTGAAATGGATATTAATATTAATCTCTTCCAGTCATTTGGCCAAGTAGCTGCCTTAAAAATTTCCTGGCATCAATAAATGGCAGTAACTCATCAGCTTGTTGAAACATTTCATCATTTTTTCACTAATACTTTGCGCGTTCATGTATTATTATGCCAATTTCATGATTGGGATGTAAGGGTGGAGTCTAGGCTGTTAATCTGGAGATAGCCATTGAGTAGTCATTGAGGCCTCTGTGTAGGCCTGGCTTTCTCTTGAGACTTCTGGGAAATCTCTTGATATTTCCCTCATGGAGATGAGAGGCTCTCTCCCTGGCTGTTGGGAGTCAGTCTCCGAGATGATGAATTATGGACAAGACAAGATGGCAGAATCCAAGGAGCTGGAAGAGCCAGAGGAGAAGGCACACAGACTTACCCTAATGGAACCAGACCTCTGAAGCTGAAGAAGCCATATGGAGGCCCCTGCCAGTGCTGAGTTGCTTCTACCACCACTGGATGCTGTTGATGGACATTGAGCCCTGGAAGCGAGGAGTCATAGGGAGATCCCTGCCAGCACCAGGATTCTACACCCACTGACCTGTGACTTCATGAGTCGGAAGCAGGCTTTATAGACTAGTATCCGGCATATGGGCTAATATCCCACTAATGACTTTGAACTGGGCTGGGTTGGGACGCTTTCTCAATGTCCCATTCCTCTCGTATATAAACCTTTCCCTTACATCCATATGTGTGCTTATGAATTTGTTTCTCTAGTCTACCCGGACTAACACAACTTTCAGTGGAACTTGAACATTTGCTACTTCTTGAGATGGTTTATCTTAATCACTTCTTTTTGCTACAGTGACTGTGTATTCCTCCCATCTTCTTTTAATGTTCCCTACATCATTCAATATTTCGCTCATAGAATCATTCATTATTTCAACTAGAGGCTGGATTATTTTCCCCTCTGCTTTTTTTTCAGTTTGAGATAAATCAAGTGTGCTATTCTTTTTTGGTTTTCTAGCTCATTCTCTGCACATTTCATAATACTTTACTTTGTCATATCAAACCACCCTTTGAACTTTTCTGTTCAGATATTTTACTCTATTTCTTCCATTCATTTTCAGTACCCTACAATTAAGAGCAAGTGTCAGAGTCTTTCCTTCTGATGTAAATATTTTTACTTAAAGATATAAAGGTCTTTTTCTTAATGTACGCGGTTCTTAATGCCATCTCGTGGCATGGCATGTTTTTTCTAAAGTCAAATGAGTCCAAACTACTCTTGAGATGCCCTCAAAATACAGGTGTGCTCTACTCACAAGTGTTAAAAACAATATCACCCACTGTAAAAATACATCAATAGACATTGTCTTGTCAAATAACAATGGAACGAGGAGTCATGAAGGGCTTCCTTTCATTTGGATCTGCTGTCAATGATCATGGAAGCAGTGAACAATAAATCAGGTGCCATAATACAGGGGTTAATCTGTTATAAAAGATTTCTTCTGAAGTATTAAAAAGGGATGTTATAACTATAATTATGGAAGAGCACCTGGTTTCTGAATTCCTCGAATGTATGTGAAAGATGGATAATGAAAGAGAAGGTTAAAAACTGACCCATGAAAGTAATGAGTGCTATGCTTCATACAAGTGATGTGTGGAATGCTATAAGAATGGTAAAAGCACAGAACAAAATTATTTTTAAAATAATAAAATAGTGAATATTTTATATTGTGGTTGTGCATTGGCAAGTTAAAACAAAACACATTCAGTTTTTATCCCAGAAGTATCAAAAAACCTGAATATGATAAACTTTTCAAAAAGTTTATAAAGAAATGGATTTAAGAGATTTTAGAAACTCTCCATTAATATTTTGAAGACCCTCTGTGTATATAACTATAGATAGGTAGATATATAGAAATAGATTGGTAGATAGATAGCATTTGACTTAATTATACATTCTGTCATATGGGAAATTTCAGAGTGAACAATTTAGAAATTTGATTTTAACTTTTCTATGGCTTGAGATTTTGAAGTCTAGTATGTATCTTATTTATTTCAATTTACAATTGTGAATTGAGTAAGCGTTTATAGTACCAATCAATTTTTAATTCAACAATTCATGTACATTTTGTTCCTAGCCTAACATCCATTTAAAAAATTTTTAATGTGAATATAGGCAGGATCACCACCAACACTGCACCTAGAACTGAGGGGGAACAGAAACACTAACTGGGGCCTTTCAAGCCCACTGCCCAACTCCTTGGCCTGAGTTATGGATAGTCTGAATTACAGAAAGAAGCATTTATGACCCTCCCCCGGTCTCCATACCTGGAGCCGCAGGGAAGCAGAGACATGGACCAAGGCTTTGAAGCCCAGCTGTGTACCACCTCAGGCTGAACCATGGGGAGTCCAAGTCGTAGAACATGGCCTTCCAGGTCTGTCATATGCCATCTCACCTGGAGCCATGGGGAAGGAGAGAAGCAGACTAGGGCCTTGTAGGCCAGCTGTGGGCTATCAATGTCTAAGCTTCAGGGAGTCTGAATCACAGACCGGGGCCTTGCTGGCCTGCCACATGGCACCTTGCCCAAAGAAACAGGGAGTCTCAAATCAGGTCCTTGAAGACTCGCCCAGCAAGTGCCCAGTCCGTGAGGCATCAGGGGATCAGCGGCCCAGCTCTAGGAGTGGCCCCAGCTCACACCGGTCACACAACATTAGGGCTTAGACCCTAAAGGCCCTGCCACATGCCCATTGCCCCCCTACCACTGCACCTGAGCTATCCACCAGTCAAACTGAGTCCCCACCATTGAACCCATCGGTGCTGACAACCTCTCATCACTGTTGACTACTAAGGACCATTGGACCCACCTACACAGCAGTCTGACCCAGCTCCATAGTAGGCCACAGGCAGCCCTTAAAAATACCCTTGCCAGTCACACAGTGAAAGAACACAGAACTTCTTGTTCTTCCAGAAATATGGCATCCAACTCTTTGAAGACATCGTGTAAGCAACAGCATATAGCATCATTCCCAACAAGAAAACAGGAAAGACGAACCACATAAGAAGAGCAACAACACTCACAGAAGACTCTGACATGATTCTGCTACAAAAAGAAATTTTCAGAAAGCTGTTTGGAGCAATACAGGGATGAGGGGGATGCAATGATAGAGGGGATGAAGTCCACCATCGATGGAATGAAGTTCATGCACCCAAGGAAGTTGTAGGAGCTAACGGATAAAGTAGCAGAAGCTGTACATATGAAACATGTCTTTTCATGGAGAGAGTTGGAGGAAATTATGCTAAGCAAAGTCAGCCAAACACAAAAGGAGAAGTACATGAGCCCCCTGAGGTAAGTGTAATCAGCAGAGTAGGTATAAAAGAGAAGTCACCTATATGATAATGTGTGGGTTGAGATACAGGGAATTGGGACGAGGTTGGAACAAACCTAAGGAGGTACATGTTGGTCAGACACAATAACGGGAAAATGATGGAGAAGTGAGGAAACTGGTGGTTGAAAGTGAAATGATGATGGAGAGAGTGGGATATTAAACCACCCAAGGGGAGAGTACTGGTCTTGTCTCCACAGAATCAGGAGTGGGCATATAATTCCTGCAATGGTGCCTCAAACCATGAGGAGAGCGGGGTCACATGGAAGGATGCATGAATGGAGAGAGCTGTAGGGTGGGCTGCAACCAGAGTCAAACAGATCCCATCCCTGGAAGTGGGTATGGAAAACAAAACTGAATCTATAGGTTGGGGAGGGGTGCTGACATGCCACATCCACACAGCAGCAGGCCTGGAGGGAGGAAAAGAAAGAGAGTCAAATTGTACCCCACTCTGGTACACCAGGCTAGAAGAGAATGCTCTTGTGGGGAGATAATAAGACACAGATAGGACTGGGTAACTGAGAACAGCATGTGTCGGGCTGTGCCCTTACTGGAGCAGACTGTGATGGAGGACATCTCTGGGGTCACATGGTGGGGAGGCAGCATGGTCTGAACACCCCAAAATGGAGTGAATCAAGATGGAAGCATACCAGATTAGGTCCCACCTAGTGCAGTATAAGCCCACAAGTCTGATATTGGCCCAAATAATCTGATACCAGTCTATAAAGTCTTCTTCAGACTCACGAAACACATACAATGATGTCGAATGCAGGATGATCACAAACCAGATCAGTATAATGGTTCTGAATCCAGTGGTGTTGTATACAGCTCAGTGCTGAAAGGAGTCTGGCTCCTCCAGCTTCAGAGGTCTGGTTGCATCTCTGTGGGCTTTACAGCTCAGGGCACTAGGGTAGCTCTATGTTGCTTCGCCACAGGGATGTCTCACGGGAAGTAAGACTTGTCAGCAGAGAGTCTCCAAGAGAGTGTTGTCAGTGGGACATCTCCAAGGAAGCAAATCAGTCGAGTCAGTGTCTCCACCTCCCAGAAGAAATGATCATATTTCCCAGAACTCTTAGAGGAGAAGGCCATGCTCACACAGTCTCATTGGCCCTCTCCAGATTGACTGTGTAGACTTCACCCCTACACTCTTAATCCTCAAATTGACACCAGATTAGGTGAGTGCCACACTAGATTAAGAGTGATACCATAGGAAGAAACAGAGGTAGCCCGATCCACTAGTGCACTGTTCAAAGAAGCACTCAAATGAGTCCCCCAAGAGAGATTGACTCTGGAATACAACACGTAAACAGCAACCACCTACAACAGCCTCAACAAAAAAGCAGGAGGAACTGAAGGCAATGCCAGAAAAAGTCATGGACCTAATTACATCCATAGAGGAAGCAGACAAAAGAAATATTCAGAATGTTGCTTGGAGTTATACAAGATAAGAGGGGAGCCATATAGGAATAGGATGGTATGATAGAAGTGATAAAGGCAATGCACCAAAGGGAAATACAAGGCCAAAGGAATGCAATAACAAAATTCAGTTGCAAATTAACATACTTTGCCAGCAGACTTGAAGAGGCAGAGAATTGCACCAGTGACCTAGAAGATAACCAAGCAAACCTCATAAAAAGGAAAAAGCTGTCAAATAAGAAAATGGAAGAAGCTGAAGAAAGCCCAAGAACTATGTCTGATGCTTTGAAGAGGAACAATATTAGAATAATTAGACTATTGGACATGACACATCAAACAAAACAGCAAAAATAGTAAGGGAATAATTACAGGAAAACTTCCCCAACTTAATAAATGAAGATCAGGTAACCATTCAGGAGATCAAAAGATCACGAGTGAGACTGCATCCCAAGAGGAAGTTACCAAGACACATAATAGTTAAATTATCCAACTATGAGGAAAAGGAGAAATACATATGTAACAACATCTAGGAAAAGCAAGCAGTCACTTATAAATGTATTGTAATAAGAATATGTTCAGACCTATTAGCAAACATGATGAAGTAGAGGGGAAAGTGCAGTGATATATTCCAAATATTGAAGTCAAATAGCCCAATCTCAATAATACTACACTCTACCAACTTATTTATTAGGATAGATGGAGAAATAAGAGTCTTCCAAGACAATGAAAAGCTCCAAGAATATAAAAAGAAACCCATCCCTACAAAAGATTCTTGTCAAACCAGTATGGGCAGAAGATCAACACTCACTGAGCACAAATAAGAGTCTGTCACAAAGAACAACTCTACCCAGAGGGTGGCAAAGATAAAACAACACCCAAGATAGCATGAATTCCATAGTGGAAAGAAGGCAAGGATTAAACACACACGCAAAACACAAACTAATGACATATGTAGGCAGGAAAACAACACACAAAAGGTACAAAATTATAGCACAGAGTTCACAGGCGGGTGTAATGATGCTGAAGTGCCATGGGCTGAACTCAGGCATTAAAAGACAGAGACTTGTCCGGAGCCATCCAGCTCGGACATGCTTGACCTTACTACAGTCACTAGTCTGAACTCTGTTACTGTTTGTTGCCTGAGCTTAGTAGTCTATGATCTTTATAACTATAAACAGCCCTGCCCTTTGAAGCTTAACTTGTGGACTTGCTAACCTTCACTTGTCAGTTAACTATATGCTAATCACCTAAGACTAGTAGTCTGTTATCTTTAAACTGTAACTGTAAACTGTTAACTGTCACTTTAAACAGCCCCTTTCGCATGCCTTATTTGGCACTCGTCTAGGATTGGCCCCCTGTGACTTTACCTCATTAGCATAGGCTGTGACCTTTACTCCTGACCACTGGCTATATATACCCTGAGTTTTGCCCCAATAAACAAGACTTGATCAGAATCCTGTCTTGTCTCCATTTCTCGCGTCTGCTGTCCCCCCAATTCCCGCTCCTCCTTCCAGAACTTGAGAATTATGGACCCGCAGGCCGGGACAGAGACTAAGAGACTGGGTCAAAAAACTTAACCCAATGACAGGAGACATATCTCAAAAACAGCAGCAGACAAAAATAGGTGCAGAATTAAAGTCTGTAGAAAAGTATACTAAGCAAATGGCAATACAAAAAAAAAGCAGAGGTAACAATCTTAATCTATGACAAAATTGATCTCAAGGTACAAGCCATAACAAAATAAATGAGGGGCACTATATAATGTCTAAGGAAACAGTAGACCAAGAACCAGTGGGGTTAATAAATTTATACATGTTCAATGAGAGACCCACTAAATTCATAAATCAACACTCCAAATAATGAAAAGAGAAATTACAGGCTCGATAACTATATATGGTGACTTTAATAAACCACTCTCTGAAAAGGACAGGTCACAGGGAAAGAAATTTAACAAGGAGACTATAGATCTAAACAGCACAATTGGAAGGTTTGACTCGAAAAATATTTTCAGAGTTCTCCACCCAAATGAAAAAAAGTTCACATTCTTTTCTAGTCAACATGGCACATTCTCAAAGACAGAACACATGAACCTGAGTAAATTCAAGCACATAAAGATTATGCAGACTTCTCTTACTGATCACTATGCCCAAAGACTGGACATTAGTAAAAGAATGATGAAGAAAACAAGGAAAAACAATTAGAAAATTGGAGAATGCATAACTGTCTATTGTAAAAGGAGTGGATATTGGCCCAGATCAGAGATGAAATCAGGAAGTTTCTAGAAACCAATGAGAATGAAAATATGTTATACCAAAACCTTTGGGACAGAGTAAAGGGTATCAGAGGAAGGCTGACTGCAATACATACACACATGAAAAAGAAAGTGGGACTTATGGTTAAAATGCTGCCACAAAATTTAAACAAATTAGAGCAGAGTCAACAGAAGAGTCCTACTAATAGCAAAAGAAGGAAATCATAAAAACGAGAGCTGAAATACAGGAGAGGGAAAACAAGAAAACTATGGAAAAAATTAATGCTCTTAGATGTTGGTTCTTTGAAAAAAATTAACAGAATTTATAGAATGCTGGCAAACTAACCAAAGAAAGGAAGGAACAAATTTCAATAGCAAGGATGAGGGGTGAAACAGGTGACATTACAATAGACCCTAATAAAGTCAAAAGGATAATTACACAGTACTCTGCAGGCCTGTGCTCTAATAAATTCAGCAACTTGGAAGACAAGAACAAACACTCAGAAAAACAATCTCTTCCTAGATTATCCCAGAGGGATGTCAAGAACTTTAATGGACCCATAAGAAAGGAAGAAATAGACAAGGTTATCAAGGGACTACCAACAAAAAAATCCTTGGGGACAAATAATTGAACAGATTTCTACCAATCATTCACAGAAGAACTGACCCCAATCCTGCACAAACCCTTCCAAAACAAAGATAAAGATGAAAAATTACCAAATTCTTTTCATGAAGCTAGTAAAACTCTGGCATGTAAAGTGATCAAGGTTCCCACGAGAATTGAGAACTACAGATCAATATCTCTAATGAACATCAATGTAAAATCCTTAACAAAATACTGGCCAATAGAATACAAAAGCATACAAAACAACCAATTCACCATGACCAAGTGGGATTCATATCAGGGATATAGGGATGTTTCAACATGAAAGACCATAAGTATTATTTGCCACATTGACAGGAAAAATTATAAGAATCACATGATAATATTGATAAATGCGAGAAAAAGATTCTACAACATCCAAGACCTATTCCTATTTAAAACACTCAAGAAGATAGGAATGGAAGGGAAATTCTTCAATATTATACAAGTTAAATGTAAAAATCCAATAGCCAATGTGGAAATCAATGGAGAAAGGACGCAAACAATTTTCTTGGAAAAGGGGACCTGACAAGGATGTCCTTGTTCCCACTCCTATTTAACATCATATTGGAGGAGCCCCAATAAAAGTAAAAGTATTTTTTTAAAAGAGTAATGATGGAATACTAAGAGGTTCAGATTAAATAAATCCATCACCATTAAAATTGTACTCCATTAAACACTAAAGAAAAGTCTACAGTCTAAAAGAAATCAAAGATGCAAAAAATCATGAATGTTCAGTAAGAAATACCATAATAGCTAGAAAATATATAAATATTTTCCTCTTACACATTTACATAGCATATGACTGATTCAAAGAATTTAAATATATTTTGTTATTATTTGTTGGTATTTCTAATAAATGTAGATAAAATTAGGCTACATTAAAATTGACCAAGTGACAGTGGTATGTGTGTAAATAGAGTAAACAAAAGGAAATGTTCTAATAACAGAAAACTAATAAAGATAATATTTTAGAGATTATTATTGGGAAAAGAAAATGTTTTTCAAAAAATACTATTTGAATTTATGCATTTTTATTAAACATTTTTCTTAGAGGCTCTTACATCTCTTATCACAATCCTTACATTCATCTATAATGTCTGTCACATTTGCACATACATTGCCATCATTATCATTTTCAAAAATTTTGTCCTTCTCCCAAAAGAAAAATAACAACTGATAAATTAATTTCATCACAACTAGAAATTTCTCTCGTTAAAGATTCCAATTTTGCAAAATGAATACCTGTATTTCAGATGAGGAGAAAGTATATGTTCAAGAAATGACTGGTGTCCAGGATATATAAATACCCCTATAAGACAATATTAAGAGAAATAGCTCAATTTTTGCCTGGGTAATTTAAATAAATTATCCTATCATTGCTCTCACAGCTCTTATAGCAATCCATACATCGATTGCATTAAGCACAGTTGTACATCTGTTGCCATCATCATTTCCAAAACATTTTCTTTCTACCTTGACCCTTGGAGCCCTTGAACTATTTTTTTAAAATCATTTATGGGGGGCTCATACAGCTCTCATCACGATATATACTTCATGACAGTATTTACATCTTATCACAATCAGTATATCCATCCCTTTTGTGTCCAGAACACTTGTACCTTTATTACCACCATCATCCTCAAAATGTTTGCTTTCTATTTAAGTCCTTGGCATTGGCTCCTCATCCCCTCTTTCCACAACCCTCCTCATTCTGAACCCTTGATAATTTGTGATTGTTGCTATTTTGTCATAGCTTACACTGTCCAACATCTCCCCTCACCCACTTTTCTGTTGTCTATCCCCCAAGGAGGAGGTCGTATGTAGATCCTTGTGGTTGGTTCCCCCTTTCTACCCTACTCTCTCTCCATCATCCTGGTATTGCCACTTTTTCAACACTGGTCCTGAAGGAGTTACCTGTTCTGGATTTCTTGTGTTTCTAGTTCCTATCTGTACCAATGTACATCCTCAGACCTAGCCAGATTTTTAAGGTAGAAATGGGATCATGATGGGGTGGGGGGAAGGAAGCATTTAAGAACTAGAGGAAAGTTGCATATTTCATCATAACTATGCTGCACCCAGACTAGATCATCTCCTTCTTGCAACCCTTCTGTAAAGGGATGTACAGTTGCCTACAGATGGATCTTGGATCCCTATCCTGCACTCCCCCTCATTCACAATGACTTGATTGTTTGTTCTTTGATGCCTGACACTTAATCCCTTCACTACCTCGTGGTCACCCAGGTTGCTGTGCTTCTTCCATGGGGGCTTTGTTGCTTCTGAGCTAGACGGCCATTTGCTTATTTTCAAACTTTTAAGACCCCAGATGCTATGCCTTTTGATAGCCCAGCACCTTCAACTTTCTTCATCACTTTTGCTTATGCAGCATTGGCAATATTTTAAATAATTATCATATAATGTAGAAAATATAAATAGCCAATACACATAAAATATTCAACTCTTTTCATCACAGGAAAACAAAAAATCAATCATTGACATTAGAATTAATTATAACATTAAATGATCATGAGAATGTGGAGCATGGAAATCTATCACATTCTTACTGAATATGAAATAAAACTATTTTTAATAAGGTCTGATAGTTTCTTATTACCTAAATATTCACCAATTCTATGATTTAACAATTTTACTGCCAGTTGTTTCAGTGGAAAAAGAAGAAAGAAAGAAAGAGGAAAAATAGGGGGGGAAAGGCTACAAAAATTTTATAAAGATACTTCATAGCAAGGGGAGGAGGGAGGACCAAATCCAGGAAGTTACACCCTGTGTGCAACACAATAATGGGAGAAGGATGAGGGGGTGGAGGGGATAGGGAGAAAAAAAGGAGTTCAAAAGTGAAAGGATAACAGAGGGAACAGGGCACTAACCCACCCACCCGGGGGGAGGGGAGGGGGCGGAGTACTGTTTTGTCTCCACAGAAACTGGAATGGGCGAGCAGTTCCTACCACGAAACACCCAACCATGAGGACAACATGGATGCATGGAAGGATGCAAGAAAAGAGAGAGCTACAGAGTCAGAAGCAACCAGAGTCAGATGGACTCCATCCCTAGAAGTGGGCGTGGCAGAGAACAGATTGTGGGCAGGGCCAGCATCCCACACCCACAGGGACAAACACAAGAATGGAGGAAGAGGAAGAGAGCTGGTCCAGTCCCCACACCGACACACGATACTCAGAGGAATATATCCCTCTGGAGACCCAATGTGCTACAGAAATGCCTGGGCAAACAATAACAGGATGGGGCACACTGGCTCCCTACGGAAGCAGACAGTGACACCGGACACTTGGGGAGTCATTTGGTGGGGAAGCACTGTGGACTGACACCCCCCCCCCAAAAAAAAATTAATCGAATCAAGAAGGGAGTACTCCTGGTCAGTCAGGAGTAAAGAATAACAGGTCTGACGATTCCTGGGGGGGCACCAGAGAGGGGAGGAGAAGGGGGTGTGGCCAAACACATGGTGGGAGTTGGGATGGAGGGAGCAACAAGTGGTCTGGAACTGATTGATGCAAAGGAGGGTGTGGGAGGCCTGGTCGGGATTAATCAAGGACAATGACTCTGTGAGGAAACACTGAAAGGCCAATGAAGGTGGAACATGATGGTGGGACAGGAGGGAGATGGAAGGAAATAGAGGAAAAAGCTAGAAGGCAAAGGGCACTTGCAGAGGTCTAAACATAGGTAAGTCCATACATAGATACAATTATCTATTATAAGGAGGGAATAAATTTAAAAACATATCTATAGGTCAAATACTAAGGTAGCAAGTGGACGTTGGGCCCGCAACCCAGGTGCTCTCTCAATGAAAGAACACTTCATTCTATGAATCTGGTATTCCTCGAGGCTCACTGGTCCAACATGATCACTGAAGTAAAATAGGTGCATAAGCAAATGTGGTGAAGAAAGCTGACGGTGCCCAGTGATCAAAAGATTTATCATCCGGGTTCTTAAAAGCCTGAAGATAAATAATAGACCATTTACCTGAGAAGAGATCACACCCACACAGAAGAAGCACAACAGCCAGCGTGGCCTCAAGGTGGTGAAAGGTCTAGGCAATAGACATCAAACAGCCGGGGGGGAGGGGAGGGGCGGCAGGGGGGACACATACCACTGTGTGCCCACATCCCCATGGTGCCTACTGAGGACATGTGGGAGCATGAGCAAGAGTGGTGAAGAAAGCTAATGGTGCCCAGCTATCAAAAGATATAGCATCTGGAGTCTTGAGCATAAACAAGCAGCCATGTAGCTCAGGAGCAACAAAACCCACCATAAAAAAGCTCACTTGCCTGTGCGATCATGAAGTGCTAAAACAATCTGATATCAGGCATCAAAGAACAAAATTCAAAATCAATGGACCAATTGACTCCCGATATCTCTGAAGACAAATGGATACAGAGGCAAACAGAGTAGAAGAAACAATGGCACCCAGCTACCAAATGACTGAATGTCTGGAGTCTCAAAGACTTGAAGATAATTGAGTCACCATTCAGCGCAGAAACAGCAAAGCCCACATGGAAGAAGCACACCAGCCTGTGTGATCAAGAGCGGCTGAAGGAAGCAGGTATGGAGCATCATATGCTGAAAGAATTGACACTGAAGCTCATTTTGTAATCCAAGTGGGTTTTTTGAAGAATAGGACAAGTTTCAGGTTTTACAGTCTTATAGGGGTTCACAACTTATAGGGAAAAGAGCACTCATAGCTGCAGAACTGGGGGAAATTCCAGGGACCAAGAGGAAGCAAGGGGCATGAGGATAAAGGAGCAAAGAGGCAAGGGAGGCAAGAATGCTCTTGCTCCCTGCTTTTATTGTAGCCCAGTCCTGGCTGAGGGAAGGTATGCTTGAAGGTATTAGCTGACCCCATTAGCTGGGTTAAGTTCACCCGGGGGATGTCTTGAGCCTTGGTCTAATTAGGACCACTCAGGTATCCCTCCCACTTCACTCAGGGGTTTGACTATGAGCATGCTCAGTTTGGGGTCTTCATGGATATCTAATGAATGCCTAATTTTTTCCAGCCTCCTTTATGGGGGCCTTGCAAGTATGGGAGAAACAATTCCCTGTCCCTAAGTTAACTACCTAACAGCATGAATCTCAATAAACAATGAGCTGAGTTTTAAAAAAGCCATCTATATCACACAAAAATAAACTAGTCAAGGAATACCAAGAGTATAGCTTCATCAAAGGATGGTAGCAGAATTGACTAAAAATAAGGATCAGGGAGATTTGGGGTTGGGGAGGTGGGAAGTCATGTTCTAAACTTTGGATAGGAGAGGGTTAAAATGTGTGCTCATTGTTAAAAAAATCACAACTCAACAAATGTCTGTTTCAAATGTATGCAATTTGTTGCCTGTAAATACAAACAATGCATCAAAAACATTGACGTCACCTCAGTGACATATGCATTCAAACTACGATGCCAGGGAAGAATACTGAAAGTACCAAGGACTACAAAAAGAATAAACAAATCAGTCTTGAGGAAAGTATTGAATGCTCACTAGAAGTGGGGCTGACAAGACTTTGTCTCATCACCTTGGACAAGCTGTCAGAAGACTAGTCTCAAGAAAAGGACATCATACTTGGTGATGTGTAGAGTGAGCAACAACAAAACAAGAGGAGGATCTTCACTGAGATGCACTGGCACAAAGGCTGTGTAAGTACAACTGCACTTGGGAAGAGGGATCAGGCGGGACAGTGTTTGGTATATGGGCTCATTAGGGGTCAGAATCAGCTCAAGGGCACCTAACAACAAAACTGAAAAATGTCCTGTGGGATCGAGTAGGTAACTTCAAAGTTGGTAGCTCAAACCTGTCAGATGTGGCTGCCTGTCCTATAAAGATTTGCAGTTGAACAAACCATATAGGACATTCTTAAGAGCAGAAATTAACTAGATAAGTTATTTTATTTTTTTGTTCTTGTTTTATATACCACCAACTCATTTTCACAAATATTATAAGTAATATGAATGTAAGGTCTTAATAATTATTATTAATATAATATGATGCTTAATTATTAGATTGGTTTTATCTTGGTAATTTACCATGGAAAATCAGAGTCAATTGTAAAAGAACTTACTCACAGATAGTTCATGAAGAATGTCAGCACTAAATGTGAATGTATATTATATTTAAATATACTATTTAGAATAGTATATCTAAAATATACAATTTCATGCACTTATCTTCTGTATAGTAGCAATCCCAATTATTTCCATAGAAAATTTTCTCAACAAACTTAGGAGAAAACCTAGGTACTATACTCATGTTTTCACTAAAGAAATACTCTATAACTAGGCAAATGATTAAGAAATGTATCGGTCTGAGCCCCAGTGGCGTAGTGGTTAAGTGCGGCACTGCGACCCATGGACTTGGCAATTCAAATTCAGCAGCGGCTCTCCAGGAGCAAGACTGGTAGCTCCCACGACCACCAGAGGGCAGTGATGCCCCAAAACAAAACAAAACTAAAACAAAACAAAACAAAACAAGAAATGTATCAATAAGATGACAACTACATTATAAAGCAAGACTAGCAAAATCCCTACCTCTCCTTGATTCAATAAAACTACTTATCCTTGTGAAGATGTAGTGGGAAGATAAGTAAAGAAAAGGAAATGAGAAAATTAAACTGAATATTATTAGAGGAAAGGAAAAGTGGATCACAAATTAGCAGGAGAGTTAAAACTGTTTGTGTAAAATTATTAAATTAAAAGATTGACTTTAAAATTTAAAGTTTTCTGGGAACTTTTCCTAGCCTACCCTTAGAGGGAAGCTACAGAATCTAGATGTATGGTGGGATTTTAGCATTTTAGGGTGCAATATCCTAAAGCGATAGCACCTAGAGTCGTTCTTGATCTGCAGGCAGGATATCTGTAGCAAGTCTTATCTCTTCCATTTAAATTTCAACCTTTGCCATATTGTTGAACCTCTGCTCAGCAGGTTTCTTATCTGTAAAACTTATTCTGAGTAAATTATAAAATATTAAATATTTGGAATCATTTATGATCCATAGAAAATGTACAGTGACAATTTACCATTATTATTAGGCTACCTTGATGAACTGAAATTAAAGAAGCCAATTTTTTAGTTAAAAGCAATATGCCTCCTACAGTACTTCTGCCACATGATCCACCAAACTTTAAAATTCACCCACAAATTTCCAATATGAACATTAGCATAGCATATGTTCTAATTAAAGACTGACTTCTAGCTTCCTTCCTGCAACAAATAGCACATGTCATTAAAAATCAGGGATTTTGCTCTTTTTCTTTCCAGTGAATAGTAGCAAAGTATATTGCAGGTTGAATGAGGATCTTCGTAAAGAAAACAAAGCAGTCATCATAAGACAGAAACTGTATAAATATGAAAAAATGGTGAAATGTTCTGTGTCTCCTTTAGTATCTTTTTTTATGGCAGGAAATTTACAGCTCATCAAAGTGTTGTTTTTCTCTGTGCCATTCATCCATTGGAAACAGAAGCATCTGTTTTCCTCTCCTCTTGTTCTACTTTCTTGAGGAGATGCCAGTTTTGAGTAATGTGCTGTTATGACTGTGTATAACTGTTGTTGATACCAGGCTGTCACATTAATTTTGTTTCATGATTATATACTTGCTGCTGTAGATCACAATGCAAGGCATTTAGAGTACAAACAATTTGTTCTCTGATGATAAAACTTCAGATGTAGTGACTGCTTTAACCCAATTATATCATTTGTCTTTAGTTACAGACACTGCTTAATCAGTCTTTACTGTTTTTTCACCACTGTCTTACCTCTGATGGTAGGGAAGACAAAACATGTCAGATAAATAAGAAGGGAATTTAACTCAAGCTGCTCTAAAGGAAGGGTGTTCACTCATAAGGGAGCTGCCAAAGAAAGGGAAGAAGAAAGGTAAATGTTGTTTGGTGTCTTTGAGTCAGTTCTCACTCATAGTGCCCCTGCCCGATCCTGCAGGTACCTCACAACCCTTGGTATTTGTGAGCCTATTGTTGCAGCCACTGTTATCAACCGATCTCAGTGAGGGCCTTCCTCTTGTTCTCTGTCCCTCTACTTTCCAAACCATGATGTCCATCTCTGGGGTCTGGTTTCTCATGAAAACATGTTAAAGCATGGAAGACCAAGTTTCACCATCTGTGGAATGTACCTCTTTTTAGACAGACTTGTTCGTCTTTTGGGCATGTCATGGTATTTTCAATCATCTTCACCAGCAGCACATGGATTTTCCAACACATGGATTTTCCAACACATGGATTTTCCTTTGATTGTCCTTAGTCGACAAGGATGAGGTGAGTATGTAACGACAGACTGGTCCTCTGTGGTCTCTGGTCCTCACATTTAACCCCCTGTTTGGAAATACAAAAGGGTTAGGTGATTTCTTTAACTGGCACTACTTTCCTGAGTCACGGGACTTAGATCAAGACTGTCAAAAGTAACAATGAGTGAAGAGAGTTGCATTTTAATTTTGTTTAGCATTACTTGCAAGTGCATACTCAAATACTCCTTATTAAGAATATCTGTTGGGCTGAACCCCGGTGGTGTAAGGGATTGAATGCGGAACTGCAGCCTGCGGGCTTAGCGGTTCAAATCCAGCGGCCACTCTCAGGAACGGCACTGGGTAACAACCACAACCACCAGAGGCAGTGAGGCCCAACAACAACAACAAAAAAGAATATCTGTTATTTTTCTCCTGATGAATAGAAAGACTCATTGAGATTTTAAACACAATCTGGTGTTTATTTTACTGTTCTAAAATATAGGGAGCGGTAGCATTATTCAATGGCTAAACTTGATAATAATCATGGGGGGGGCATATACTAAATAGTTCTTATATGCTATGATTTTAGCACCTGCCCATGAAGTAGACCAATATCCACTGAACAGATATGTTAACAAAGTATTACTTATACTATACAATAATAACAAGTAAACATCATAAATAAAACCATAATGGATAATTTTGAAATGGTAAACTCATTACCAAAGAAAATCACTGTCTGGCACAGGGCAGCGAGGGATGTTTATGCAGGACAGGCTGCGTGAAGGCGCCAGAGCAGGAAAGGCAGCAGGTCAGTCCATGCAGATTTCCCAGAATTCTCAGGAGAAAGCCGCGCCCACACAGAGGCCTCATTGGCTATCTCCAGATTCAAAGGCTAGACTCCACCCTAAGACTCCCAGTCTTGAAACTGACATCAAGTACATGACTGCCACAAACGCAAAATAAAAGTATAAGACCGTGGCGCAAGCTTTTTCGCCTTTGGGAACTTTGAAGAGGAGACATACATAGTATTTTAGGTATTAAATGGTCATTTCCAAATTAACCAACACCTTAAAGACAAGAGAACCCTGGAGGCCACCTGTGCTCTGACTTTGGCAGGTGGCATTGATCATAACACCTGTGTGCTGTCATCAGAAAGATAAGATCAAGTATCGCTGATTGTGTCAGCCTACATTTCCTGCTTAAAAATCTTTTTCACCTTAATGATGGACAGTAACCTGATTTAAATCGGTATTTTTAGTGTGTGTACATGAAGAGGTTCAGCTGAACCTCTGACTGCAAAACCATTTTCATCACTCGAGGGCAGTGATGTGCACAAAGTACTTTAAAACTGTCCAATAGTGTTCTGAAGGATGGAAGAAAACACAGAGGCCCACGTGAGATGAAAGGGCGCTCTTCTCATGTGTCTAAGAATGGATAAGTCACGTGCAGCCTCAGAGCCCCTAGGGGAAGACTCATTAACATAATATCTGTGAAGTACTAGCTATGCTGAAAATTTGATGTTAGGTTGACATCGATGAATAGCCCTAGGAATCTGTGTTAAAAAAAGAGAAAAAAGTCATTGTCAATCATTTTTTTAAACCATTTTATTGGGGCTCGTACCACTCTTATCACAAACACATACATCCATTGTGTCAGGCACTTTTGTACATTTGTTTCCCTCATTGATTTCAAAACCCTTGCTTTCCACTTGAGCCCTTGGTATCCACTCCTCATTTACTTCTCTCTCCCGCCTTCCTCCCCCCAAGAACCCCTGAGCACTTACAAATTATTATTATCTTGTTGTATCTTACACCATCCGATGTCTCCCCTCACCTACTCCTCCACCATCCGTCCCCCAGGGAGGAGGCCATATGTAGATCCCTGCAATCCGTTCTCCCTTTCTACCCCACCTTCCCATTATTGCCTCTCTCACCAAAGGTCCTAAGGAGTTCTTCTGTCTTGGAATCCCTGTGTTTCCAATTTCTGTCTATACCAGTGCACATCTTCCGGTCCAGATGGATCTGTAAGGTAGCCCTGGGATCATGATAGTGGAGGTATATATTCAAGAGCTAGAGGGAAATTGTATGTTTCATCCTTGCTACACTCCAACCTGACTGCCTCATCCGCTCCCCAGGCTTTCTCTGAGGGAATGTCCAGTTGCCCACAGATGGGCTTTGGGTCTCCACCTTGCACTCCCCCTCATTCACAATGAGATGCTGTTTTGTTCTTTGATGTCTGATAGATGATGCCCTCAACACCCCGTGATCACCCAGGCTGCTGTGCTTCTTCCATGTGGGCTTTGTTGCTTCTCAGCTAAATGGCCATTTGTTTACCTTCAAGCTTTTGCATTTTAATAATTACATTATATCAGGTCATGAAGAGTTTTGTTCCATTTAGTATCACTGTATTTATACAGCTACAATATTGAAACCCATATTTTAAATTCAATATCATAACCAAAGCACTTTGTCAAATGTATATCTTCAAAAATAGTTTACTGCAATAGTATCACCCTAAAATATAATTTTTAATTGATAATAATATTCAACCATTTCTTCTGTGAAAATTTTATGATTACCAATGATGCTGTTATTTTAACTCTAAGTTATGATATATATTGATCTTATTGTAAAAGAATTCATACTTAGTGCTGTGAAATAAGGAACAGAAATATACCTTATATCTAGAGCTTTAACTTTCTATATATCATACCTTGAGAAATATTGAGTTCTTAAAGGTAGGAGATGTGTCCTATGGACTTTGAGCAAAACTGATTAATGTTCACCACCCTAGCAATCATTCCTATACTTGACACAGAGTAAATACAAAGGATGTGTTCACCGAAGTGAAACTGTTTGTAAAGCTAAAAGCAAATAAACTATAATACTGGAAACCCATAAAGTACTGAAATGTCAATGAGATAATGACATATCAGAATAAAATGGTACTTAAGAAAAACACTTTAAGATACCAAATTTCAAAATACCTCCCCAATTTATT